>JAEANM010002887.1:0-23442 GCA_017656035.1 Myanophis thanlyinensis | reverse complement strand
ACAGAAACTGCCCACCCAGTCACATGACCCCCCCCAGCCATGCCCACCAAGCCACGCCCACAGAACTGGTAGTAAAATAAATTGAATTCCACCACTGAGGGAATGCCATATAATTAGTCTTGTATCTTCTTTCTCTCCCCTGCATATTGCACAGGCATCTTGTTGTAAATGCTTGTGGGTAGCCATTCTGCCAGTGTTGTTCAAGTAGGTACTTGTTCTCCAGTTGGTTTGCTTGCTGGATGCTACAGCGTATTCTTACCCTGCCTTACAGTGTTTTGATGCAACTTTTTTATGTGACAGTGACAAATCCATTGTTTGTGACAGTTTATGCAAAAAACTTGTGCCAACGTTGTGACCAGTAATCCCCTTCCTAAGTGTGGAGCATTGAACATCACAAGTCTGGATCTCTCTATGCTTTGAAGCCAAAACGCTCCTAACATATAGTTGCACGATCTCTGATGCTTTTGTTTTTAGATCTAGTTTTCTAGGACCTTGAATTACTCATCAGACAGCTGATTGGTTAGTCACCTCAAGTGGCTTGTTATGTCTCTCCACTCTGAATGCCAGTTCCATAATTAGTCTGTTGATTTACAAAAAGGCTTTACACACTTTTTTCTTTTATTAGCTCCTCTTTATCATTCCTTCTGAGCCTACAAGGAAATGATCACTTGGTCCTCATTGAGTTCTTCATCTTCATCTTCTTCCTATTTTTAGAGAAAGTAACACCTGAGTTTTTATCTCAAGGGCTAAGCTGATTCACTATGAGCCCCTCCCATATGATTCATATGAAGATACTTCCTGCTGCACCTCTTCTTTCTCAACAAGTTTGCCAAGGTTGGAGATCCCTGCCATAAAACATAGAATCATAGGGCTGGAAGGGACCTTGGGTGGGGTGGTCTTCTACTCTAATGCCCTGCTCAAGGTAGCAGACCTTATACCCGTGATGGTGAACCTATGGCATGGGTGCCACAGGTGGCACACAGAGCCATCTTGCTGGGCACACAAGCTGTCAGCCAACTTACCTCCAGTTGAGAATGCACATGCGATTGCACATGCACGCATGCGTGATTGCAGAGGCCCAGCTGGTCTTCAGGCCTCCATTTTTACATGCACACAATCGCAGCAGGAAATCCAGCTGGTCTTTGGAGCTCTCCTGTGTACACACACACACGATTGCTCATGTGTGCAGGAGTGCCTGTGTGTAGTGCATGTGCATTTGCACATGCAAAAGCTGCATGCATACACAGATGGTGTGGTTGCACATGCAGTGCACATGGAGGAACTGCACACAAGTGTGGATGGCACATGCGCAAAGTGCGTACTCTTCAGCACTCAGTAAGTAACAGGTTCGCCACCACTGCCTTATACCATCCCAGTCAAATGGTTGTCCAGTCTGTTTTTCAAAACCTTCAATGATGGAGCCACCACAACTCCGGGAGGCAAGCTATTCCATGTGACATTTCTAGCTGAATGCTTTGCAGGGTAGCAACTAAGGATGTAAGAAACTTTATGTTTCTTATTACAGAATTGACAGAATGCTGAGAACCAAGCAGAATACAAGGCCTGGTAGATGACCTGTCTCTGATGAATTGATTAACAAGTAGTTGCCATGGTCATTATCGACATCATTGTTAATATTTCTTTCTGGCACTTCCATGCCATTTAAATATAATGAGGGCAATTGAAAGGAGAAAGAGTGACCAGCAGCAAAAGAGTAATATACAAAATATTCTGCATCAATGCGCTAGAAGGGTTCTGAAATACAGCTGTGGGAGTAAATCCTTAAATTCCTTCTGCAGACCTCCTCTGCTCCCTGAATATCCTGTTCTTTCACAGCATGTTCATGTTTAAATAGAAAGGAAAGGTCTCTATGGCAACCCTTTTTAATCTGAGATTAAAAAGCACCTTTGAACAGAAAACACACACCCAGCAAACTAAGCACCTGACTCACCCTCTTTCCTCTTCATAGGTTTTTCTTTTATCAAAAGTAAATTTTGTATTTAAAAAAAGAAAAAGAAGAAGAGGAAAAAGGATTAGACGAAAGGTAGATGAAGCTGTCTGGAGAAACACATTGAAATATAGGAAAGAAAACATTTTGTGCAGTTTGATGTCATCTGTAGGCATGAAAAGGCTTAGATTTAGTGTCGAGAGAAGACTAAAAACATATGTTTATGCCTTCACAAGGGTGAAGACATAAATGGAATATTCTGCTTTTTTTGATAGGGAATATCTCTTTGCAGAACAAGAACTCAGTGATGCGATTTGTTTTTTGAGCAAATTCAAGAATTTGTCCCAAAATTTAATTTAATTTAATTTTATTAAATTTCTATGCCGCCCCTCTCCCGAAGGACTCGGGGAAATCTTTTTATCAAATGTAATTCTTACTTATCTTTCATACTTAAATGTATGTTTTCAGTTATGGAGGGTTTTCTTCTTAGATCTGAACTTCTGTTCCATATTCAGTCCTTTGATCTTAATATGTAACTCCTCTGTACGGACTCCCCACTCCCCATCCTGTTTGGCCTCCTGCCTTTCACAAATAATCATCCAACCACATTTCTCTGAAGCTCCTGAGTCTTACTCATTCTTCCCTGATTTCCAAGCCATGCTATGTTCCCCTGCCCATCATCTGTTATTTCTTTTGAATTCCTAGACCTTGTCTCTTTTTCACTATTTTCTCTTCTTGACTTCTGTCTTCTTCCAACTCAACATGCTTTGTTCCTATTTCTTGTTGGCAATTAAACAACACCCAGAATCGTGATCTGCAATTATTATTTAATCGCTATCTATTAATAAATAACATAGCTTTTCAATTCCATTTTTGTATTTTTCCTATGAAAGGAACATGAAGAAGCAAGCATCCTTCCAGCTCATACTGGTGCCTATGAGCCAATTTCAAGATGTGGTGACTTAGATGTCATCTTTGATTACAAACCATCGAGCCAGAAACTGGTGGTGACTATTGTCGAAGCTAAAGATATCCCAGACAAGGACCGCAGTGGAGCAAGTACCTGGCAGGTACACACAGTCCTGATGCCCAGCAAGAAACAGCGAGGAAAGACAAGTGTCCAGAAAGGGCCCAACCCAATGTTCAAGGACAAAGTAACCTTCACTAAGTTGGCACCTGAAATGCTGAGCAGCTATGCCCTCCGATTCCGCCTCTATTCTGTGCGCAAAATGACGAAGGAGAGAATGATGGGGGAGCAGTTGTTTTATCTTAACCATCTCAACCAAGAGGGGGAAATGAAGACCACGCTGGTTCTGGAGCCAAGGAGCAATTTATGTGTAAGTAGAATTAAATTGGGGACAAATTACTAAAGTTCTTATTGCATTTCCTTTCTCTGGGATAAAAGAGGAGAGTTTACAGCCATAAATTGAATGGTCGGGATTGATCTAAAAAATAATTTTCAAGAATTTGAATCAGAAATGCTATAAATATTATGGGGATGTGAAATCTAGTGCCCCCCCCCCGATGTTTTAGACTTCCCTTCAAACATTTGAAATCTAAACATCTAGTGGTATCAAAATCTAGAGTAGTAAAATGCATGCATAGACTGATTGTACATACACACTGGTATGAAGCCATGGGTACATGCAAAGGCTTCATAGAAAAAATGGGTATTGTGGAGAAGCTTGGTATTTAGAGGCAATTATGCATGAAGGCAGAAAGAAAAAAAAGCAGGATTTTCTAAGGGGAAATATCAAAATTATACCACAGATATATCTGAATATAAAGGCAAAGAGGGAAGGTGGGCCAAGGAGAAGAAATATTTTGGAATAGTGACAAAGAACTTATATGGAGCTGGGTATGGTCAAGAAGCCAGCTAAAGATTTTCAGGATAGGCAAAACAAGAGAATGAAAAAAAGTGATGGATCTTGGGTGCTCTCTGAACTTGGTTATTTTCTTGCAGATGTTTCATTATACAAACTATCACTGATGGTGGTACTTAGTTTGGGTAATGAAATATCTGCAAGAAAATAACCAAGTTCAGAGAGCACCAAGGACCCCTCATTTCAACCCTGATCCCTCCTTTATTGGTAATGAAAAAAGTGAATGATTATTAATAATCTAGGGAACTTCTTCTCTGGAGACATATTACGAATGTTGAGAACATGTTAGGTACTCACAGGATGACTACAGGGGAACTACATGGTTCCTATGGCAAATGGAACCAGCTACAAAGTACTGATTCACTATAATGTCATCTGCCTGGCCTTTCTGGTTTAAAAGGTTGTTTGTGGTCTGGCATGCTGTATGAATCCAGCTATTGCAATTTACCAAATATGCATTCCATAGTAATAAAATGGTGAGTGCCTCCCACCACCTAAATGAACAAGTAAGGTCAACCTGGCAGAAGGCGTCTGTGAATGGAGGTTTTTAACTGTGGAAGCTTATGCTGCCATTTTTTCCCCTGTACTTATATTTATGCAAGACACGTATCACAATTGCAATACCCAGGTAATTTTTTATATTTTTAATTTTACCTGCCTGTTTTAGTGGAGAACTCTATATAATACTGAAGAATTTTAATTTTTAATTAATACTTTTTGTTGGCTTATTTTTAAATCTCTCCTCATCCACAGAGTGGAGGCTCCCAACTGAGTCTCTCGGCTATCTCTCACAGCGACAGTGCTTCTTCAACCCAGTCTCTGTCCCATGGAGGAGTTCCAGAATTGCTAGTAGGACTATCCTACAATGCTACAACAGGCAGGTTGTCAGTTGAGATGATCAAAGGCAGCCACTTCCGGAACCTTGCCATTAACAGACCACCAGGTACAGAAAAATATGACCTTCTGGTGACATGGATGTAGAATCTGGACAATCGTTGACTTGCTTCTTTGATATGAAAATAGCATCGGCCTACAAACACAGGGAGGGATTTTGAAAGAAGGGCCTAATCTTGGAGGTGTGTGTATCCCATTTATGAATACAAACAGGTTGAGGGGGGGTATCTGAAAAATCTGAAATGTTTAATTAGAAATAGTAGAAAAGGGAGGGAGGGAGGGAGGGAGGGAGGAAGGAAGGAAGGAAGGAAGGAAGGACACAACTTCTCTATTGTAAGCACAAGTGCTTTGATTTTCCAGGACCTAATCATATATATTCTTCCAAACCACAAAGAACCTCTTCTATCATTTGGGCTTCTCTTTTGGCATTTCAGTACAGAATTTTTAAGGAATGTGATTTCACTCTGTAGTTTCCAGTTTGGTCATTCAGAGCTGCCTATGCTTCAGTAGAGTCAGGTTGGGTGTTTAGGATATTTTTGACATTTCTGAGTAATGAGTTGCTTTAGCAGCTATAGAGCTAGAGCAGAATTGGTTGTTACATTAGACCAGGTAGGAATTTTCTGACTCCTCACTTACCTGACTTATTGGGCTAAAGGCTCCAGCACAATGTTTTTCAACTTCTGCTGACTGGGAGTTCTGGAAGGTTGATGTGGTCCACACATTGGAATTTGCTGAAGTTGAGAAACACTAGCCCAGGACATCAGAAATCAGGCTATGGACAACGATGGCCAAGGACCAAAAGCTGCTTTGAAGAAGGTCAGCTAAAGGATGGAGAAGTTGGCATGGTTTAATTATTGGCACTAATTTTTCAAGTATTTTGAACGAATGCTTGATTTCTTGAAAATCTTTATTCAGCTTGCCAGGCACAATCTGTTACATTGGATCCAGACACATATTATTTTCTTCTCTCTCCCAGTTGTCTCTTCTGAGTTGTTTTTTTCAAATTGATTAGACCAAGAGAAAGAGAAGACCAAGTATGTATCCCTATGAGGATTTTAAACATTTGTTTCTCTTTTTCTTCCCATTTTGCTTGAATTACTCAATTTCTCTCTCTCTCACTTTTCATAAGAAATACACACAAATAAATGTAGGATCAAGTTTCTTTTCCTTAGTATAATTTCAGTTTCCCCCACTACTTGTGTTTGTTTCAGCTTGCATTTTTAATTATTTTGTTTCCACTCAAAAGAATGTACAATTTGTTGTTGTTAGTTATGAAGTCGTGTCCGACCCATTGCGACCCCATGAACAACGATCCTCCAGGCCTTCCTGTCCTTTATCGTCCCCTGGAGTCCATTTAAGAATATTCAATAGTCACAGTATAGGATTCAAATGAGATGATTTTCTGTATTGCTAATTAATGCTTATGGAAAGGTACTGCAAAAACACATTCTTTTAAAAACATAAGACTTAAACTGTGAAAAAATAAACAGCAAAAAGGTGCGTGCCTAACAGTGCACAAGATACTGATTAAGACAGAAAATAAATTTCTGCCAAGAGTGGGACAAAACCAAGCCCCAGGCTTCACAACTCTTCAAAAAGGAAAAAACGAAAACACAGCTTTGATATGATCATTAGAGCCTTGCTTTCCTGTGGTGACATCCCCAGCTTATTATCTCTACTACGCAAATATAATAACAATAATATACAAAAGAGCACATTTGTGCAGTGAAAAACACAAATCTGAAATGCTGGCTTGGACTAAGGATGGGACTTCCTCTGAAAGAAACTGAATATAATTGAGATATAACCTTTGACTGCAGAAGATATTATCAAGCATGTTTCACCTGGCAAAATCCTCATAAGGTTGGAAGCGTAGGAGATTCAGTGAGTCAAACTTCCATTGTCACAAGTACTGTAGCTTGTCACAGTGAAGCCATTGTTTTCTGGCATGTGAACAATGGAAAGATAAGCTAGTTTGAGTCATAGGAGATTGACTTCCAAATTGAGCTCATTTTTTTAAAAAAATTCTTATAATGACAGCAGTTCACATTTTTAGAAGTCAGAATAAAGTTTGTCTGCCACAAGTAGATTTTTGGATTAGATGATGGCCTTTTCTTGAATATGTTGTAGCACTGCCATGGAGTAGAGCCTATCCTAGACCAGCTTTGTGTTTAATTACTTGTCCGGTTGCCATAGGCTAGAAGGAATTCAAAATTGGCAAATGTACTGTGATGGTTGAGAAGGATGTTCTCTTAGTTGGCTCGAAGGAAGGCAGTTTCTCCATACAAATTTGCTAGGAGACCAGTGGCCTAAATTTCCATGGTCGTCACAGGAAAGGCAGCCCAAATGGAAATACCAGAATAAATATTCTTGCAGGATGTAACAAAGAGGATCAAACTATTATGTTCCCATATGCTGTTAAGGGTGTAACCTAAACCTCCGGGTCTGGTCTATGTTATTGATACATTTTCTAGGACTTATCTTACAGTGGGAAGATTTGCTGGAATTTTGTTGCCCACCACTTGATGTATTTTAGATGTGTCCAGTTTGATAAGTACAGAGAATATATATGTTTCAGAATGAATAAAGTTGTGGTGGCTAGACAGCTAGCTGTATTTTGTTTTCAGGCAAGGTTTCCTGGTGGAGCATGGAAAATAAGGACGAACACCTTGTCCCAAGTACTGAGATAGTCATATAGATTTAACAACACTTACTGGCCCATCCCTGCAAAGCAAATTCAGTTTCCTCAGTGCATCATATAAAACTGTTTTATTTCCTATGTTTAGCTTCTGTTCTGTTTGCTTTCTGCTGGAGCATGTGATGTTCTGAGGAGCTGACTGAGTCAGCAGTATGAAGGCCAAAGTTCTTGTGTTCACTAAGCAAGCAGTGGGTATTCTACTGAGCCCCAGCTGAAGATTTCTGCTCCATTCCCAGTGAGGAAGATCAACCTCCATCATGGTATCCCTTCATGTTCATCATGGCATGTCGCATCAAGTTCTGTTATGGCAATCATATTTCTTTAAATTGGAATTTCCAGCCAGGGATAATCTGTTTTTTTTTAAATTTTATGAATGGATAAATTACTCCTGCACAGAATAGATTCTACAGAATTGTCCCAGAGATGCTTTCTTGGGTTTTTTTTTTCTTTGAAAAAGTTTCACTTCTCATTCAAGGAGCTTCTTCAGTTCTAAATTACTGGAGGGGAATTCTGTCGAGTTGAGCAATACATTATTTTTTGTTAAATTGCCTACTGGAAAGTAGAAGACTTTTTTTAGATCAGGCTCACCTTTGGCTCACCGGGGACTAACCCTTTTTTGTGTTATGGTGCTTCTGGAAGGTTATCAATGAGAAACTCAGCTGGTGCTACTATTTAGGGGCTAGTGAAACATCTGTATTTGTTTTATTTCTGTTGTGTCACAATTTTTCTCCTGCAGCTTAAAGGGAAAGCATTCCTTTTGCCAGTTTTTCCTACAATAACAATCCTGTAAAATGAGAATTGTGATATACAATGAGCTTCCGTGGTGGGTGGTGGATTTGAACATTTTTTCCCAGTCTTTAATCAATATACTATATTGCCCTTTACTGAGCATAACATTTCTCTGCTGTATTTCTACCTTTTGGGTTTATTTCCAGCAATGTTATGCCATCCTTCAGGACAAGCCTCCAGAAAATGGCTCACATGTGCCAAGCATGATTAAAAATAATATTTTATGTCTTATGTCTGATATGTGTATGTGTTTGCCTAGGGCAGGGGTGTCAAACTCGATTTCATTGAGGGCCACATCAGGGTTGTGTTTGACCTCAGAGGGGGGAATAATTGTGGCTAGGGTGGGCATGGCTAGGTTGATGTCACTCCTGTCAGGGGCTCCTGTGGTGGCTCGAGCACTCTGCCAGGGAAAATGGCTCTGTTTTTGGCTGCCACAAGCGCTTGCACACGCGGCGCTCCCAAGCTCCATTATCACTGGCAGAGGGTTGCAGGAGTCCATGGTAGCCAAAAATGGAGCTCGGAAGCCAATTTTCACTGGCAGAAGCACCACAGGCCAGTCCTTCACTGTTGCCAGGGCAACCCAGTAGGCCAGATTTAAGTACACCATGGGCTGGATCCGTTCCCCAGGCCTTGAGTTTGACACCCCTGGCCTACAGTGTTTAGTCCTGAAAGTTGAAAGATAACACATATTTTTTTAAAATTTGAGCAGAGGATTGCACATGGCTTCATTTGGCAAGAAGGAGATGGTCATTCCCCATCACACGTATTTGTGGTTTGAAAGATTGAGGATTCTTTTAGAAGTTTTCCTAACCAACCAACCACAAGAAAAAAACAGTATGACCATTTGGGGTTGATTGATCACTGAATTTTGCTGGTTCTATGAGGGGTAGCCCAAAGAGGCTGTTGACCATGCATATCTAACAGGTTACAAGTGATTTACCTAGCTTCAGCATTTAGGACATCCTGTCTGGGAATTTACTACATAAACATAAATTGTAATCCTGAACATATATTGAATTCTTTTTTTTTCCTAAATGGCTTAAATGCACACAATAAGTAATGAGAGAAGACAAAACTCTTTGAAGAGAAGCAGGATGTCCTTGATTTTAAAGTGTGCCTGTTGGTTCATACCTGAAATGAAATTTCATGCCTCATCTCCAGCAACGTGCAATACTAAAAAACAAAACACCCACACACAAAAAACATCCATAAAGAAAAAGAGCCATATGGTGTAATGAAAAGCCTACAGGCTGCATTTTAAGAGGACATCCTAGGATAAGCTTGTAAGAACATTGCTGCGTATTCCTAAACATTAATGTTTGATTTATTGGCTTTTTATATGATGCCATGATTTCAATCAGCTAAAGCAATATGCTTTAGGCAAACTGGTGGCTTCTCCGTGTGATATATTAGAAGGAGAAATAAGCAGGAATATTTTTCTTTTAAATAAACAGCAGGATGATTTTGGGCCAGTCACTTGCTATCTGTCTAACCCACTTCACAGGGTTTTTGGTGTGGGGAAAATAGGAGGAGGAAGGTGGGTGTTTGCCGCCGTGAGTTATTTGTGAAAAGAATAAAGATGGGGATAAAAATAAATAAATAAACTTTTAACGCTTTTATGTTGCCTGCAGATAGTTATGGGAAACTCTGCCTTCTGAACTCTGTCGGTCAAGAAATGTCTCGTTGCAAGACATCTGTTCGACGAGGACAGCCAAATCCTATCTACAAAGAGACGTTTATCTTCCAAGTTGCCTTGTTCCAGCTCTCAGACGTCACCCTGATGATCTCCATTTACAATCGCCGCAGTATAAAGCGCAAAGAGATGATTGGCTGGATTTCTATGGGTCAGAACAGTAGTGGAGAAGAAGAGTTAAGTCATTGGCAGGAGATGAAGGAATGTAAAACACAGCAAGTGTGTAGGTGGCATATGCTCCTGGAGTCTTAATGGAAACCTCAGCAGTCCCAACAGGTGCAGGGCATCCGTCTTCCCAGCATTTGACATATAAAGGACTATATCGGTTTCTATTATAACTGGACTTCTGATGCTCTTTACTAATAGAATTATTCTGTTGGGTTATTGCCCTTTTATTTTTAGTTATAGGAAATTGCTTGAAGTAACAGGTAGGCAAATTGGGTTAGAACTTCACACTCTTCCTTCGCCCGTCAAGAATTGAGATTGAGTGTTCAATATCATCCCGGTATCTTTGCTGGTAATGAGATTTGCTCTTGGTCATGTTGCTGTAGAGAGCCAAATTTGAGGCCTTTATTGTGAGGAAAAGTTGCAAAAATGGTATACCGTGGTACCTCAGTACTTGTCATTAATTGGTTCCGGGTAGCGCAATGAGTACGAAAAATGATAAGCACTAAACAAATTTTTCCCATAAGAAATAATGTAAATAAATTTAATGCATTCCCAAAGACAGTGCACATTTTAAGAAACTATGTAAAAAGACAGGGTTTTGTATATCATTACTTTATATAAGAAATAAACCTAAAAATAAACAGATTAAATAAAATAAAAACTTCACTTTACCTGTACTGATGAGGGGAAAGAAAGCTCAAAAATACATAAAACGACCACAGAAGTTAAGATAAGACTGCAAAGGGATGTGCACAGGACAAGAGCTATCGCATGATTACCGCATCACCCTTTGTTTCACCTGGAAAGCGTAGCGAGTCATGAGGCAACCAACACCGACAAGTTCTAGCTTTTGTGTTAAATACCAATCAAATGATGAGTACCAGGAGAAAATGTTCTCACTGAAATGCATTGCATATCAAATTTGATGACAGTTGAGTACCAAGGTACCACTGTATTTGGACAGTTTTATGGAATGGTTTATTATTTATTTATTAATTTATTATTTATTAATTTAATTTATATACCGTCCCCTCTCCCTCAGGACTCGGGGCGGTTTACAGCCAGTAAAAAACAGAGTATAAATACAAAAATACAATTAAAAGCAGTTAAAATAATTAAACAATGGCTGATTAAATATCATTTTAAAATTCCATTTAAATGATTAAAAGCAAAACCCAAAATTTAAAATGAATTATATAAAATTTAAAATTTAAGTTTAAAAGTTAATTAACCCTTCGGTATCAGGCCAGGCCAGCTTGTTGAAATAAATGGGTTTTCAGGGCGCGTCGGAAACCCCGGAGATCCGCAATAATACGAATCTCTGGGGGAAGCTCGTTCCATAGGGTGGGTGCAGCCACAGAGAAGGCCTGTTTCAGGGCTAAACCACTTTTTCATCGCAGAATCATTCACTTAAGAGTATTTGCCTCAGCCCTAAGTCCCTGACCACAATAAATAAGATGAATTTTGATTCCTGACAGTCACTTAAATTTTTCTCTTTATAAATAGAGACTTTCCAAAGGTTTAGTTTGAACCATGTGCACATATATCCGGAATATACCAGATAAGTGTGTATTATCATTAACGCAACTAATTCATAAAATAACATTGAACTTGAAGAGTTCAGTGTCCTGCATTTACTGTATTTGGTTTCCCCCCCAAGAAAGATAAGAGATATATTTCAACCTGGTTACTGTGGCTTCTAACTTTCCATGACAGCAAGGAAATAACATGTGGATGTGGGCTCCATCTGTTCCTTTTAATATATAATGTTCTTTTCTCTTAGGAGCAGCCAAACTTGTGCTTTATATTAGGTTCTCCATAGGCATGCCTGTATTATTACTGTTATCACCATGGATCCCCTTAGCAATTCTAGCTCTATGAGTGCTAAAAAAAAGAAATTAAGAGGCTGGATGCTTGCAGTATTGATAGCAGCTTTCTTGAATGTGGTGCCCTCCAAATGTGCAAAACTTTAATTATGATGATCTTAACTAGGAAGATGTCTGATTGGAAAAAGTTGATTTTAGGAAAGTATAGAGCTTCAAGGATTCTTAGGAAAGACGATAGACAATGGTAAAAAAAAAAATCCACCTTCCTTTGATAGGAGACCCTGGAATGTGCTCAGATAGCTTTTGACCAGTGATCTCTCCTGATAATTGACTTCTTTGGAAGGCTACATAGGAGTCTCCTCAGCATGCAAGAAAAGAAAAAAAAGTTTTGAGAAACAGACTGTTTTAAATAACTTGTAAATAAACTTCAAAACCATCTTAGAAATGGGCCAGAGTATATATTTATAATATGATGCTGATGATGGGGACTTCCTTATTTAAAACCTAGCCGCCAAGAGGGACAAAACCTGTTACAGAACTCTAATTCACCGTAATACTGCCTGTCCTCTTAGGCATCCTGTCTTGCCAGACATCATTTAGGATCCTGCTTATTTATTTATATCTTTGTCTTTTGGGGGATCCGCTTGGCACATTTTCTGCTGCCGGGGTTTTGCAGCTGCTTATTGTTTCTATATTATAGGGAAGCTTAAAAGGGCCTATTCTAGAAAAGAAAAATTATGGTTGGAGGCTGGTACTTGGCTTTATAGCATCTCTTGTCATATTTTCCCTGATATTTTTATTTTAATATATTTTATATTGTTCCCATGTTTTAAATAAACAGTGGCTATTAAATGTAAAACATCCAAAGGGGCAGGGAGGCCTGGGAAATACCAAGGAAAGTGAAGTATCTGGGCATTTCACCTTTAGGCACTGTGTTGGGAACAACCAAAATAGACTGTTGATTAGATATAAAGTCTTCCTGCCCAAGGTCTTTTCTAAAGGGCTGGAGATCGAATTTAGGATCTTCTGCTTAGAAAGAATATACACTGTACTGCAACTAAGTGATGGCCTCTCCAGAGGAATGTCCCTTTTAAGTTTTTGCACAAACATTTTACAAAGAGATAACGTCATTAGCTGGTTTCCCTAACAAGAACAAAAAATTGAAACAGGTTGATTGAAGAAGTGCATGTCCGTGTATGAGAACCGAGGAATCTCTTACAGAAGGCACACTGTGGATTATGCTTCTATTATCTAAAGATTCAGAATGCTGCTTTGCTCCAGAATTATTTTTTTTCCTTATAGGGAAACGTATAGATTCTATTGGCGGAAACTCAAAAAAACCCCAACCAATTGCTTCTGAGAGGCGAGAGATCCCGTTTTCTTGATAATGCAGATGAGATCAAGAGTCTAGTACTACATGCTGCTCATCTATTTTTCTTTTTAAAATCTGTTTCTTCAATGGGGAAAAAAAAAGCTTGCTACCATTCCAGAACAGGGGTCAGAGAGGACATCTCCCCAATATGTCTCCTTTTTCAAGCTGCATGCCAAAAATTTATAGGTTGCATTTCCCCATCCCCACTGGGAATCACCCATAAACTATAAGTAATCTGTGATGCGCTCTGTTAAATAGGAAATAATAATGTATGTCAAAGCAGCAAAGAATTTACCTTTTAACAACAGCAGATACAGCATGCCAAGGCAGCTTTTCTTTCCCTGCATTGTTCAAAAGGTTGCACGGGAAGGTTCCTGTTTGGCATCCATCTCACGGAAGCAGCTTGCGCAATCCATCTATGAGGACCTCCTGTTTGAATTGCTTGCCAGATTCCCTAGGGAGAGTGCCAAAGCCAGGGTGGATGAAGGGGGCTTCTGTTGGAACACATGATGAAGTCCTGCTAATTTGTAATGCCAGAAGCCCACCTTTTCATTCAGTGATGGATCTGTGTTGAAAGCAGACAGGTCTGTAGTGAGATCCTTCAAACATATCTCTCAATAATTTGGCCATGCATGCAGATCTATAATTCTTGAGGCCACGCATGATGCTATGTATCACACTAATTGAATTCAGCTATAGTGAGTTGCAGAAAGCCATAAAGCCAATTGAGATTTACAAACCATCATTTACGGCTTTAGGGTGAACCCAGCCAATTATGACCTAAGAAACCGTGGACAAACACAGCGTAGCCAGTGAAATGACTTGGGTTTGGAGCTGCCTAGGAAGTAACTTGGCCCAGGAACAGAAATTATTTTACATTTTGTTTCTATGAAGAAACCGGGACTTAATAATGGCACTTGTAAGTCTTTTTTTTTGTTGTTTAGGAAGGCATCTGTTGGAGGGGTGGGGTTTCAAAATGAGCAAGATGATGCAGTGAAAGCATTGCAGTGACAGCCTCACCCTGTTTATACTTGCATTGACATTAGCAGTCATCTACAAAACAGGTATGATTTGCATTAGAACACGGGTGTAAAACGCGGTGTTCACGTTGCCATCACATGATGTTTTGCAACATTTTCACCTTCATGGAGCTGGGGTGGGCATGCCCTGCATGTGACACATCGAACCTACCAGACACCAGTTTGATACCCTTGCATTAGGACATCTGACTTGCCATCTTGCTCTTTTTTACCCACAGAAAGATGCTGCTGGATGCAGAAGAAAACAAATAGTAGGGCAGAGATGGAAAATTTGGAAGAAATTGCCAGACTGTTGAGTCACCTAAAAGCACAGGGGGAAAAAGTACATGCTTAAACTGCATGGAAACCACTAACTTTGGCTGATCTCAAAAAACGAAGCAGGGTTGATTCCAGCTACTACTTGTCTGAGAGAATGCATCCCAGGAAATTTCTGGGCTGTAGATCAGACTAGAAGCTTTAAGAAAAAAATCTAGGAAGAAGGGGTTGGCAAACTGATTTTAGTTTTTGCCCCACTTGATTCCTCCCACAAAGTGTCTTCCGTCTCAATTTACGCACTATAGAGATCAAAACAGATGAACAATATTTTTATGCTTCCACTCAGTTGGATAAGTTCTCAAGTGTTAAAGGTTTTGGATATGACTTTTGAACAAAAATAAAAAATAAAAAGGGCAGGCAGAAACAGCATACCATGAAAGTCTTAGGAGATTTCCAGAATTACGAATGATATTAAGCATTCTTTGAGCTTAATTCTGAGACCGCACACCACCTACAATGAACAGCAGAGAAATAGTTAATGGTCTCAGACAACCAGCATCATGCCATACTATTCTTCCTCTAGAGTAGGGGTGTCAAACTCAAGGCCCGGGGGTCGGATCTGGCCTGCAGGGTACTTAGATCTGGCCTGTGGGTCTGCCCTGGAAACGCGAAGAACTGGGCCTATGGTGCCTCTGTCAGTGAAAACGGAGCTTGGAAGGGCCACACACAGCCTGCCTCAGCTCCATTTTCAGCCATGTTTGGTACCCAGATTAAAATTTTATAATCAAAGAGTAGGACACTCTGTTCTTCTAGAATTTTTTAATACAGAAAATGTAACCTCACCCAAACCAGATATTGAGCTCATCTTTGTGCCTAAATTCTGCAGTTCCTTATAAGCCCTTTTGCTGCTGCTTAGAGCAGCAGTTCTTTACACATTTACTTAGGAGTAAGCCCCAATTTTTCAACTCCTTACTGTCTCCTGATAATATCTGCCTATGATTTGCTGTGCATCTATTTCTGCCATTTGGGAAGGTCAGACCAGAGGCATGCTTAGGTTATCAGAATTAATGCCTGCGCCAAAAAGGCTTTAGATTTCATACTCTTTTCAAGAGCAAATATATAGAATATTTTGATAGCAAATCTCCCCAAATACTGGGTACTCTTTCTATATATACCCTATGAAGGATACAACGGTATATTGAAGGTTGAAGTGTTAAATAAATATTGGCTCCCACGCAAGTCTACATATGGTGCTCCCTCAATTCAGGTAGAGTGAGAATAAGGGGATGTTGAATGCTGCAAAGGCTGTTACTCAAATATCCTTCATGTTTCTGTTGATTCCTGCGCAGAGTAGTCTAAGCAGATGGATATATATGGATTCAACCTCTTCTCATTCAAGTTATTTTAAAAACTTGCTTAAAGCACAGTAGAGCTGAGCAGTGGAATTGGTAAGAATAGAAACCTTGGTTATTTAAAAAGATCATATCCTTAGGATTAAAAGAAGCACAGTTTATAGGCAATATCTACATTTAAAAAACCAAAATGTACTTGTGTTCTGGCATAACACCAATATCCTTGATTAAATGTTATATTACTTTTTATGGATGAAAACTAAATGTACATTGGATGTTTTTTGAATTTTTGCTTTGTGAAAGATGTATCTAAATGTGCTATATTAAATGTACAACAATTCTGTTAATTGTCTAGTGGAAGTGTCATTTTTTATGTGTTACACCCTTCTCAAGCCTTCATAAAACACTGTGGAGTTCAGAAATTCACCAAAATTGCAAGATGTTTTAGCCCTCTGAATCTAATCAGTGAGGAAGTCAGACCAATGTTTGTTCAATGGGAGGAGAGCCTTGACTTCAGTCTGTTTATTCATGTACACGTTGAACTCGACCATGTAGAAAAGAACAGAAACAAGCTGCCAGTCAAGCAATACTAACCCTGAACTGATACCTGCAGCTTAAAATTTCATTCTAGTGGATAGAAAAATCCTGTTTGATAATAACTGGAGTGATGAGTGAGCAGACCACAAGGAGCCTTGTCTGTCTGTCTGTATTTCTAAGACTTCTGTGGCTGCCTGTAAGACTCTAGGAAGCTCGCCCTATACTTCTGCATATCTTAATAATATTAATTTATTACATTTATATGCTGCTCAACTCCCAGCAATTCTGCGCGCTTTACAATTGTTAAAAATCTTTACAAATAAAAAACAATACAAAGAGCACAAAAGTAGCACCAGACACATCAACATCACCAACATCAGCAAAGAAAACAAACCTGGATGGGAATAAAAAGGGAGGAAAGGGTTGATTGTCCTTGCCAAAAGAATAGATCAGGGGTGTCAATATCAAGGCCTGTAGCCAGATTCGGCCCACCATGTGATGAAATCTGGCCCATGGGGCTGTCCTGGAAAATTAAGGAGCTGGCCTGTGTCTCTGGTCTGGTCTACCCGGTGCGGCTTTGACCCTATATCCAGTGCAAAGAGGCACAGCAGTTTGGGGAGTGGTGTCAAGCTGGCCACGCCCACCCAGTTGGCGACACACAGTCGGCCATGTCCGCCAAGCCCCCTGAGATCAACCACAGCCCTGATGTGGCCCTCAATGAAATTGAGTTTGACACCACTGGCCTAGATGGAAGAGTTAGGTCTTTACGGTGTTTCAAAATGGTGGGGCTTTTTAAACCTTGCGGGGAGGGAGGGGGCGGGGAGACCCCATTTTAGAGGACAGGCTCTGTTACAGAGGTGGTACTCTTCTGTAGTCTTGATAGGTGGCATTGTTTAATTGAAAGAACCCAGAGTACAACAGTTTTTACTATTGTAATCAAAGTCCTTAACAAAAAGTTAGAAAAAAACTTTCTTTTATTGAAAGTATGGAAACTCTTAGGTAAAAATAAGAGTTGTTTTCTACCTAACATTAACCAAATTACAAATACAGGTAGTCCTCGACTTAACAACCATAACTGGGACCAAATTTTTTGCTGCTAAGTGAGACATTTGTTAAGTGAATTTTGCCCCATTTTATGACTTTTCTTGTCCTAGTTGTTAAGTGAATCATTGCAGTTGTTAATAACCCAGTTGTTAAGTGAATCTGGCTTCCCCATTGACTCTGCTTGTTAGAAGGTCATAAAAGGGGATCACATGATATTGGGACATTGCAACCGTCATAAATATGAACCAGTTGCCAAACATCCAAGCCTTTGTCATGTGACCATGAGAATGCGGCAATGGTCAGAAGAGTGAAAAAGGTCGTAAGTCACTTTGTTCAGTGATGTCATAACTTTAAACGGTCACTAAATGAACTGTTGTAAGTCGACGACTACCTGTATGGCCCTTGGTAGCCACACTTAAGCAGAAAACAATGGTATCCCCAAGAGGAATGACAAAACCCACACATTTGTGGGTGTATACCATTTATGTGGTATGTCATATACACTCATTTAAGGGGTGCAACACTGTGCCTGTCATGTTGCAGATTGTGTATTTCTCTTCCCCTGGAGGTGTGCTACCTAAAGCAAAAAGAGCTATTTGCTATGTTGCAAAGTTGATGGTGGCATCCCACAAATAAGGGTTCCTGCAAATGCACAAATGATTAAGCCAAAGGAGAAAATGATAGCATCGTCATAGGTGATCTCACAGTTAACTGGCTGACTGTGGACTTGACCAATTGGTTTTTGATACTACAAATTAATAAACAATCCTCATACTATTCCCTTTCTGTAAGACTTCCATTAGGCTGGGGCATCTGACCATGATCCTTCTTATTCCCTACTTTGTGCATTTGCAACTGAGTGGGATAATAAACAACAGTCCTGGGTCAGATGCATGGGATTGCAATACAATATTCTGCATGTAAGAAAGTTCTCTTTATTGATTTATTGTGTTTAATTTATAATTGTACGCATTTTGCATCATGTTTCAACCTTTAACATCAGGTTAAAAATAGGATGGAGGATATGTGCGTGTGTGTGTCTGTATAGATGGGCCAAAATTGTGTAATCTGACTAATGGACTGTCAGAAGTAAATGTTTCTTATTAATTGTTGCTTGATATCATAGGCTGACTTTGGGGTGTGCAGCATGTTAAGCAGGTGATGTTCTGCAATTTTAATATACATTTATAAAATACGACTAAAACTTATATTTAATTCTTTTATATAAGATTGGTGGGATGTCCAATAACATACTGAGAACTGACCCATGTGGTACATAACTAATGACCAGCATTTATTATCAAAAAATGTAACAATGACGTTTTAGTTAAATAGCTTTTAGGTAGGCAGGCATCAATGACATGCAGGGGTGGAATCCGGCCAGCTGTGCTACTGGTTCAGTGCACGCGCATGCATGCCAAATGCACTGCAGCACGGCTTTTTAAACTGCTTTTAGAGGCACCAGAGGCAGCGGGGATCATCAGGAAGGCTACATAGATGCTCCAAACAGCTGATTCAGGTAAATAAGAAAAAAAAAAACCGAAGCTCGTATAAGGAAGGATAAGGGCATGGGCAGGTGGGTGGGGCCAATTTCAAATCTCTACTACTGGTTCAGGTGATGTGGTGCGATCCGGCTGAATTTTAGCACTGATAACATGATATGTCCTGTTCCAAATATCAATTTAAAAAGAGAGATTTCTCAAAAGCTGTTAGAAAAATGGTATTCAGATGGTAATTACAAATACCAAAGCAGTATGTTTTGAAGTGGTTGGGGCAAGCAATAAGCATAAAACAGGCTTACTTTTTCAAAGTATGGAAATAAAATTTTATTTTTTATTTACTTATTAAATTTGTTTGCCTATCTCGCCTCTGGAGACTCTGACTAAATAGGCCTCTGGTTTGATCTCCCAGGTGATTCATAACTGTTTAATAAAATTACAAATACAAGCTGCAAAAGAATTGGGGAATGCAAATATTTATTTTGTACTTATCAAATATATACAAACTTAAATTCATATCCCCAATGTTCCTTGCTTAAAGGGAAGGCTAGATTCCTAAGAATCAGCAGGGATGGAGTTGACAGTGTAATAGGGAGCTAATATATTAAAACTACAATGAGGCAGTTCAAGGAAATGAGAAAAGAGGCTACTAGGAGAGGTCCATTATCGCTTTAAAGGTGGCTGTAGACCACAAGCTCAATGGACCAAAAATATACCCCCTCATCTTTAGTTGGGAAAAGAAAAGAAGGGGGCTCTTCTATAATGCCACCTGTTTTGACCTCCAAATCCTATGAAACATCCTTGTAACACCAAGTGTGTGCTTTCATTCTTGACACTCAAGAGTCCACCAAAGTTTCTCAGCAAACCAGTGCCAAAACAATCTGTCCATTTCATTCCTCTTCATTCTACCCTTACTGTCTTTTTTTCCACTGTGACACGGGTGTCAAACTCGCAACGTGACGTTGCTGTCACGTGACGTATTTTTCCCTTCATGGAGCTGGGGTGGGCGTGGCCTGCGGGTGACACATCCGGCCCATGGCCCACCAGTTTGACACCCCTGCACTATGAGGAAAATAGAACCACAAGAAGAAGGAAAAAAAGCTGGCTTTCTACTAAATTTGAGCCTTAGTGAAATAGCATCTCAATTATTATTTCAGCAGTAGAAATGAAGCCTGGTGAAAAAAAATGACAAGATACCTTTGGCCTGGAGCAAGAAGCAGAAGATCTGAGAAAGATAACGCAAGTGGTCTTTCCATGGAGGAAGTACTTCTTATACAGGCATTGCAGATCTTTCCTCCCTGCATTTCCTCCTATATAGGTAATCCTTGGCTTACGACCACAATTGAGCCCAACATTTCTGTTGCTAAGTGAGACAGTTGTTAAGTGAGTTTTGTCCCCATTTTACAACCTTTCTTGAGATAGTTGTTAAGTGAATCGCTGCAGTTCTTAAGTTAGTAACACAGTTGTTAAGTCAGTCTGGCTTTCCCATTGACTTTGTTGGTCAGAAGGTTGCAGAAGGTGATTCCCATGACCCCTGGATGCTTCAACCATCCTAAATATGAGTCAGTTGGTAAGCATCATGGGGATCATAACTGTGGGAAATGGTCATAAATCCCTTTTTTCTGTGTAATTGTAACTTTGAACAGTCACTAAATGAACTGTTGTAAGTAGTGAACTACCTGTAGTGCAGATGAGCTGGAATTTAATTGGTTTAGCTGCAGAAGGGCTACAGATTTCCCATGACTCTGTGAAGACACAATCAAAGAGTTTCTCCTGGGTTGATACAAATGCAGATCTGGAGGGTCTAACAGACCTGCCAAAACCAAGAAATATTTAAATTAGGATGCCTTATGTATGGCTGTTCTAGTTTCTATGAATCTCTGGTTTGATGTATTCTACTTTTTATATGCTCAAGAAAAGAGAGATGTAGAACATAAAAAGAAATAAAAATCAAATCTATTCAGCTCCATCCAGTCAGATAAGTCTGTGCGAAGATACTGGATTTCACAGTGAATATCATCTCCCATCCTGAAGCTACGCTATTTTAATATTTTTAATGGATCATATAGAATTGAGGAGGAAATTTGCTTGATTCCTCCAGCAGTTTCAATCCCTCTGTTTATGTTTCTTTTCATCTGTGTCATTACCAGTATTTTCCCTGCTCCCAATGTTTCACTTTACCCAATTGACTATTGATGAGGCTTTTTTTGGGTGAGGATGTGCGTGTGATTATTCAACAGCTGCTTCCTACCACCTGCCCCTCATGGAAATTGTACATCTCTTTTGAAACTGGTAATGGCTGCTACTTGTAAAATCAAGCCTTGCAATCATCCTTCAGTCCTGCTGTAAAGGAAACTGCAGATTTACACAAGTTTTGTTCTTGTCCGTCATGCTTTGGGGGAATGTAGGGTGGTTTTTTTTTTAACATTCTGAATGGCAGACAACCTTCAAAGATCTTCTTCCATGCCTCCCACCCCTGTGACTTTGTTACCACTCCGTCTGGCTGGTATTCTGTGCACATATCCATGACAGTATTGATCTGTTGTGCAGGCATAGATTTCAGGCTTTCAAAGCTGTGAAAGACTCCGAGCTCTTAGGAGAAAGAGAGAAAGGGGCTGTTTATTGATCCCATTGGTTGGAAGGTCATACAAAGAGATGCAGAAGTAATTGCAGAGAGATATCAGGCATGTCTGTGGTTTGAAGTTATTGGTCCTAGGTTTTCCAGATCTTGGCATTTGACCTGAATGTTTGAGGCCAAAAGAAGCAATTCAAAGGATTGGATCAAGTACCCAGTCTTTCCAATGTCAGCAAATTCTGTATCACTGAGAGTCACTCTCTACTGCCATCAAGCCGCAGTAATCTTGGCCTCCAATTAAATTAGATTACTTAAAAATTGGTTTTGTTTGCTCCTAGACTCTCCCTCCCTCCTGAACCTCAGGAGCCTATTCAAGAGTGTCTGAGGAGAACTTCTTCAAGAAGGAAGTGTGCCCCGGAGCAGAGAAAGCCTGGGCATTTCTCCCACTGCTAGCCCTTTAGCAGTGGTGGAATTCAATTTTTTTTACTACTGGTTCTGTGGGTGTGGCTTGGTGGGTGTGACTGGGGGGGGGGTCATGTGGCTGGGTGGGCAGTTTCTGTAAGCAGGGCAATAAAGATTAGGTTAGAAACAATACCAGAATGTTTTTTTCCTGCCTTTCTTACAGGATTAACCATGTAAAGTGGAAAAAACCAAAAGATTTCTTCTAGCAACCGATTTTCCAAACTGCTTAGAAAATTTACTTCCGGTTCTAATGAACCTGCTAGAACCTGCTGAATTCCACCTCTGCCCTTTAGGTAATCACTGAAGGCCTCAGTATTCAGCCATCAATGGCAATGCCTTTATCTGTGACCAGTTTTTCATTTTGTTTTTGACCAATAAAATTTGAATTTGAAATTTGAATTTGAAATTTGTTTTTGGGAATCACTAAACGTTGACATACATTAACAAACATTTTGGTGTTCTTGTTTTTTTCATTTTCTCAAAACAGAACAAAGAAATTAACAGAGAGGGGAAAACTAGATGGATATTTTCTAAGTTAAGACACGTTACTACAGATCTGTTCTTTCAGATTCTTACATGAGAGAATAAGCCACATTTTAGTGAGCCAGGTTGTTTTTCTCAGCCTTTGTCCCTCATGATTACAAAGTTTGCTTGTGTTTGTAATGCACTCATCTGGTTCTTATAGCAAAGCTATCAATGGGTGTGATGCAAGAAGAGATTTTATTTATTTATACTTGTCATCCAGCTTGTTGCAGAGTCTGATGCTGATAAGGACTGAGAGCGAAAGGTCACACAGCTGGCATTTGTGCTTAAGGAAGAAATAGAATCTAAACCTCATTTTAAAGCCAGTATCTTGATTTCTACCACACTAACTCTCATTTTTAACAGGCTGAAAGACACTCAGACAACAGGAATTGAATGCATGGTTTGTATTATGAGTGGAGCCATTAGTGCAACCATTAGACTAGTAAACTTTACAGGATAAAAGGAAGGAGATGGCATCCTTCAATATCTGCTTGGCTAATCAAATCAAATTCAGATTTATTGGTCATATACACAATCATACATGGTACAATATGCAGTGAAATACTTATGCGACCTCTCGCAACTGCGAGTAAGTTAAGGCAAAATGGGAGGATAGGATAGGAAATAAGTTAGGGATCGTTGGGAAGGTAGGAATGAGATACAATCGTAGTTCCTGTTATAGTCCTAAGTGTTCTTGTGGTTCCTGGTTTAGTGTTCATATTGCCTGTGGAAAGAAACTTTTTCTCAGTCTCTCTGTGTTGCTCTTCAGACAGCGAAAATGCTTTCCTGACCACATTGTGGTAAGCAGTCTATTGTTGGGGTGGCTGGGGTCCTTCGCTATCTTCTTAGCTTTAGTCCAGCAACATTTGTTGTAGATGGAGT
>JAEANM010002886.1:0-19803 GCA_017656035.1 Myanophis thanlyinensis | reverse complement strand
TACTCGACTCTACTCTACTCTACTCTACTCTACTCTATACTATTCTCTTGCTCTACTATCTACGGTCCCGAGCGGTCGCATGCACATTTCACTGAATTTCGTACCACATATGACTGTGTATGTGATGAATAAAACTTGATTTGATAGTTATCTACTCTCTATATCTATCATCTCTCTATCTATTCTATCATCTATCTACTCTCTTATGTCTATCATATCTATCTTATGTCATATCTATCATTATCTACCTATCATATCTATCTACTCTATTCTTCTCTATCTATACTATTCTCTTGCTCTACTACCTACAGTCACGAGCATACACATTTCACTGTATTTCGTATGACATATGACTGTATGTGATGAATAAAACTTGATTTGATTTGATACTCTATAGTTATCTATAGATATCTATCATATTCTATCATCTATCTACTATGTTTATCATTCTATCTATCTATATCTATTGTCTATCTATAATCTATCATCTGTCTATTTCTATCTATCATCTATCTATCAAGAGAGAGAGACATAATGAAGAAATAAATAGATGGGGCTTTAAATATCCCTGGCATGATTTCATGACATAAGGATCAATACTGCCCTTTGACTGGATCCCATTGTTCCGTTTAACAGGGGCGTCCGATGTAAAGTGCATCTAATGGATCAACTGGAATCTAAGCCCAATTGCAGCTTTTATGATTGGTGTTTCTCAACCTTGGCATCTGCTTGAAATGTATTTAGTTATTCTGTCTATGATCTTAAGCAACTGCAAGATTTGTGGATTTCAAGTCTTAGAATTCCGCCCCCCCAGCCACCATGTTTATTTGGAGATCTTTGGTTAAACCATGGCTTAATGCACTGTGATATTAGTTGGTATTGATGGTACTAGTTCGCAGAAGCAATATAGCTCTTAGACTTATATAGCGCTTCATAGTGCTTTACAGCCCTCTCTAAGCAGTTTACAGACTCAGCATCTTGCCTCAACAATCTGGGTCCTCATTTTACGGACTTCAGAAGTATGGAAGGCTGAGTCAACATTGAGCTGGTTAGGATGGATGGATGAGAGGGAGGGAGGAAAATAGCAATAGGACTTAGACATATATACTACTTCACAGTGCTTTACAGCCCTAAGAGGTTTAGAGTCAGCCTATTGCCCCCAACAATCGGGGTCCTCATTTTACCAACCTTGGAAGGATGGAAGGCTGATAATCAACCTTGAGCCTGATGAGATTCTAATTGCTATTTGTTTCCAATCTCAAAGTTTTCATGTCGAAATAGGTTGGGACCTAAGGACAGGAGGCAATTAACTCTGGAATCAGACATAAAGATCTGTATTTCCCATTTCCCATCCCACTAGGTTAGTAGAGAATGCAGTTGGTTACCTTTGAATCTGATCTTATATCCCATCTTCCTTACTTTGATAAACTCAAGATGGTGGACGTATGAAGACTCTTCCCTCTTTATTTTACCCACAATAATCTTATGAGGTGAGTTGGGCTGAGAAACAGGGACTGTCCCAAATTTACCCAGCCAGCTTTCATGCCTAAGGCAGGACTAGAACTCACCATCTCCTAGTTCAAGCCTGCTGCCTTAAAAAGAATTCTTTAGATGTGTTATTACATGATTAAAATATAATACAATCCCTTTTTAAACTGGGAAAATGTTTTAAGTGGTAACAAAAATCTAATCTGAAGTTATCATTGTTGCATGAGATCATTGTTTTTATCTCCATCTTAAGAAAAAAGTATTGCTAATGATGGGTAAGTCAATATTTATAAATAAAAAAAATATTCAAAGTCGAATCTGCAGTTTTTTATTTTTAAAATAATGCTTTGGATACATAGGTGCCAGAAACTTCAAAACCAACACAGATGAAAGTATACTAGCTAGTATATATAAAAAAATAAAATTAGGAAAAAAAATAAGGAAAACTGAAATCAAAATACTTAACCTTTTAATATATAAATAACATCAAATACACAGAGAGAAGATTACATCACAAAGAAATTCATTCCAATCAATTAGACCAGGGATTAACAAAGGAATAGACATGATAAGCACCAAAGACAAAATGTTTTTTATATACATATACTCTCTTCCAAGCCACTTTCGCACTAAAAATCAAATGAATCAGAATATAAATGTTTAACAGAATTTCAGTACATAGACTAACTTGAAAAGTGGACATTTTTCTAATTTATATCCCCATTTCTGCTCTAATGAATACGCACATCAAGAAAAAGCCAGGTTAAACATTCATCTTATTAAAAAGATTAAAGAACAAAGTTTCCTACAGTATCTTGAAACTGATGTCAGTGTGTGAAAATTGAAACTGTATTTTTTATCTAAAACCAGGTCCAGTAGTTAAAAAGGCCACCCTTCAACAACTCCTAAAAATTAGGTTATTAATATTGAACCGACCTTTAAAAAAAAACCTAGGAAGTATCCATGGGTGCATTTTAGATGTCAATTTTAAACAAATCAGGAATTATTCTTTTCCATCACAGTTAATTCCTGGCATCAAGAAGCCCATCTTTATTATTATTGATCGCCGCACAGCTAGATGTTCAGACTGGGTTTGGTATTTTGGGGTACCTATCCTTACCAAGGACCTGGGATAGGCAAATCTGGATGTTGACACAGTGTTACAGATATCATCTAGCAGCTGTTCCAAGTAATTTGTTATTATAAATGTTTATTCATTAAACATGAAACTCAAGTCAACTGAACATTTAGAAATGTTGCATCACTGACTGGCTCTGAAAGTCGATACGGGTTGCTCCCAGCATCCTAGGCAGCAACCAAGAATCTTCTTAAAATGTAGTATGTTGCATTATTAGTAAAAGTAGTAGTAGTAGTAGTAGTATGTTATTATTAACTTTAATTCATTAAACATGAAACTCAGTCAACTGAACGTTTTAAAATGTATCACAAATATTTACTGGCTCTGAAAGTCGATATGGGCTGCTGCCAGCATCCTAGGTATCAACCAAGTATTTTCTTAAAATGTAGTGTGTTGCATTATTATTATTAACTTTTATTCATTAAACATGAAACTCACTCAACTGAACATTTAAAACTGTATCACAAATATCATTGACTGGCTCTGAAAGTCATTACGGGCTGCTGCCAATATCTTAGGTATCCTAGGTATCAACAAAATATCTTCTTAAAATGTAGTATGTTGCATTATTATTTATTAACTTTTATTCATTACACATGAAACTCAGTAACTGAACATTTAAAATATCATTGACTGGCACTGATGTCATTGACTGGCACTGATGGTTGACACTGGTTGCTGCCAGCATCCTATGTATCAATCAAGTATTTTCTTAAAATGTAGTGTGTTGCATTATTATTATATTATTTATTACTTTTATTCATTAAACATGAAACTCAGTCAACTGAACATTTATTATTTTTATTATTTCGATTTATTTATTTCCTGTTCTTCCAAACGGAGTTTGCTCGAGCAGTTCTGAGGTACAAATGGGGGAAGCATCCAGCTGCGGCAGGCAGCTCGTCGAGGCCCGCCCACGGACGCCCTTCCGGGGCTGACCGGCTGCCTCTCACCCACCTTCCCCGCTTCGCTTCCCAACGGCAGAGCCCGGGCCAAGGCTAAAAGGCCTTGGAAGGAAACGGGGGGGAAAGGCGAGCGGCGACTCCGACGGGCCTGGAGGCGGAGACCGAAGCCTTTCCCTCCCCCCCTCCTCCTCCCCCTCCCCGTTTCCGCCATCCCTTCCCGGCTGGGGAAGTAAGGGCGGCGGACCCGCCTCTGTCCATCCTCGCCGGGAAGGGAGGACGGACGGAAGGAGGAAGGGGTAGCCGCTCTCCCACTCCGCTTCCGCTCTTCGTCACGTGGGAGTCCCCCCAAGCTACGGAAGCCGACGAGGCTCAATCCCGAAGGGGGTTAGGTTTATTTCCCCACTCGCCCCCCCCCCATCCCATCCCGGCATCTGGATTACGCCGAAGGGAAAGCAAAGGAAAGGCGAGGAAGCGTCGCTACGGGTGCCGACGAGGCCTTTTTTTTCTCTCTCTCTCTTTCTCGCGCGCGCTCGCTTTTCCGCCCCAGATCGAGCGAGAACGAGGCCGCCCCCCCGCCTTCCCCTTCCCTCCCCCTCCCCCGCCGTCCACGGCCGTCGAAGCCCACGCCGGTCGAGCCCCGCGAGCGCGGGTTCTCGGCGCGCCATGGCCGGCCGCTCGAGGGACCCGCCGCTTCAGCAGCAGAGCAGCAGCAGCAGCAGCAGCCGCCCGGCGACACAATCACTTCCGGTAGGGCAGAGGGCAGAGGGGAAGTGGGTGCCAGGGGAGCGGGGTGAGGCGGGGGAAGGAAAACCCGGGACCGCGGGGGGGGGGAAGGGGGCGGGCCAAAGGGAAAGAGCGGCGAACCCGGTTCCTCGTGGTTTCCCCTCCTGTTTCTTCGGCCCTTCCCGAGTGCGTCGCGAGTGGCGGCGGCGGCCGTCGTCGTCACCGCCTCCTCGTCGCCGTCTTTCCCCTTGCCCCCTGCCAGCGGGCGGCGCTTCCGGAAGGGCCCTCCTCCCGGCATGCCGCGCGGCCGGAAGTGCCGCCATCTTTAGTTCCCCCTGCTTCTTTTTTTTTCCCTTTTCCTTTTTTTTTTTCCTCCTTCCTTCCTTCCTTCCTCCCTTTCCCTTCTTTCCCAGTATTGACAATAACAAGCGGAGCGCCTCGCCCGGCGGCGGCCCTCCTTCCCTTCGAGCCGTTTAAGAGGCGGGGGGGAAGCGGAGCTCCGGGCCTGAGAGAGAGAAGGAGAAGAGAAAAAGAGCCGAGGAGGAGGAGGGGGGGCGGCCCCCGGGCGGGAGAGACCGAGAAGGACCCTCTCTCTCTCCCCCCCCGCTTCTTCCCGCCTGAGGAAAAGGAAAAGGTCCCCCAGGCCCGTCGACGACGCCGGGGCTCCCCAAGAGGGCAGCGCCAGAGGGGAAACTTCTTTCCCCCCCCCCTCAAAAAAAAGGCGAAGGGGAAAGAGAGAAAGAGACTTGCGGGGGGGCTTCCCTCCCAGAAGAAGAGAGAGGGGAAAAGGGGGTCGGAGGAGGAGGAGGAGGCCTCGTCCGTCGTCGTCCCTTAGGGCTGCTTCTTCATCATCCCCCCCCCCCCCAATTTCCCACTCCCGACCTCCAGGCCCCGTCGACCTTCCGTGACTCCGGCTCTGCTCCCGCCCCTCTCTGCGTGCCTGTCACACCAGGAGGATTTGATGCCCTTCAGCCTGCTCACCTCTGTGGTGTTCATGTTTCCCACAGGTTTCTCTTCCCCCAACCCCCCAGCAGCAGCGGCGGCGGCGGCTCAGGAGGTCAGACCTGCCACGGATGGTAGCAGCAGCAGCAGCAGTAGCTCTTCTTCCTCCTCTTCTTCCTCCTCCTCCACTACCAAGAAGAGAAAGCTGAACAGCAGCAACAGCGGCGGCGAGAGAGAAGACGTGGTGGACGCCATCTCCTCCTGCTCGCCCCTGCTCGCTCGGAACAGCGGTTCCTCCTCCTTGCCCGCCCTCCTGCTCACCGCCTCCGCGGCCTCCTGCTCTTCCTCCACCTCCTCCTCTTCCTCAGGGCTCGCTTCTTCCAACCATCACCTGCAGAAGAAGCTGCGCTTTGAGGACTCCTTGGATTTTATCGGACTGGATGTGAAGATGGCCGAGGAGTCGTCCTCCTCGTCGTCGTCGTCCTCACCGGCTGCGTCTTCACAGCACCAGCAGCACCAGCAGCTCAAAAACAAAAGCCTCTTAATCTCTTCAGTCGCCGTGGGACACCATGCCAACGGCCTGACCAAAGCTGCCTCCTCCACCGTCTCCAGTTTTGCAAACAGCAAACCTGGGTCAGCCAAGAAGTTAGTCATCAAGAACTTTAAAGGTAACCCGGTTGCCGTCATAACAACATTAATCTCTTTTAAGGTCTTGTAACCATAGCGCAAGGCACATTTTTCACCGTTAGCCCCTGCCACAGGATTGTCTTTTTTAATTCCTCTACTACAGCTTTATGATTCCCGAGGGGTAGACTGGTTTTCTGCCTCCATGCAAAAGCCCAACTAGCTTTCTTATATAAGAAAGGAAGACATCTTCAGAGAGGTTACACTTCATTGTTGTTTGAGGAAAGGTGTTTTCTTACCTGTATTGTGTAAGCCTTTTTGTCGAACCCAGGACTTTGGTTGAGTCCATGGGGGAAACCATTGAGGAAGGAACTATAGTCTGACCTTCATTTGTACACCCTGGATAGGAATTCTATCTTTTTTTTACCCCTGTACAGTTGGCAAAATCTTGAGGGTTTTTTTAAGAGGGATATACTGTATTAGAAATATAAACAGACATTAACTTGAAGTGCTTACACTTCCCAAATGTTTCTATAGGCAAATATGGAAATTGCCATGCATGCTTTGCCGAATTTAGATATATGAATCGTTGCAGTAGAGTTTTAGTTTGTATTCGAGCAGAACGGTACAGAATGAGATGCTACTTGACTGTTTTCCCTTTCTACAATCAGTTAGCTTTCCCACGGGCCTGTTCTAGTAACTAATCAGGCAGATGTTCAAACTGGATTTGGCATTTTTTTTATCTACCTATCAAGCCCTTAAGGACCTGGGATAAGCAGATGTGGTTTAATAATACTAATAATACTAAAGGTATGCTCATAGGATGTAAGCTGAATAAAGCTGCCTTTTACAATTGACTGGTAGTGATTTTGTCAATGCTGATGTTCAAGTAGTACACCAGTTGTTTTGGGGTTACATCCAACGTGCCTATTTTGATACTACCCTTTTTTTTTCCTTTTGTCATAGTCTTCTTTTTCCATTTGCAGCTCTTTATGTTTTGTTGCCTTCTGTATTATTATGAGCTTTTGAGTCACATTTTGATTCTTGGTAACTGTCTGGACCAGTTTCAGTTTCATCAATTTTCTTGGTAAGGTTTTTCAGAATTGATTTGTCATTGTGTACTTCCTAGGGCTGAGAAGAGAGTGACTGGCCCAGGGGTCATCTGGCTAACTTTGTGCCTAAACAATCATCCAAACCAGTAGAGAAAAAAATACAGCAGATTCTTTAAATGGCCTTCCACAACAACTTGCCCCAACTGATGTGAAAAATCTTCTAGAATTGATTGGGACTGGAGAGGCTTTGATGTTCATTTTAAGTACTTGAAACTAAATTATCCTGGCATAATTTTGAAATGATGGGTAAAATAGCACATGGAAATTCTGGTCCTCTAAGATTGAGGCAAACAAACACCTTTAGATTCCTTGGTAATTTCCTGTGGCTGTGAAGTTAAAGAGAAAAGAGTTAGGGTACTTAACTATACATAATCTAGGATAAAATCATCCATTTGTAAGAGATTTAAACATGCTTTTCTTAATCAAAAGATACATTGTACATTATGTGTCATAAACTGACATTTTAAATGTTTCTCATACATTGTATTACCTCCTGCTTATATAGTTTTTGGTTCTAAGAAAAAGTAAACCTATGTTTGTTTTGTAATTCTGTTTCAGACAATAAACACATCATATATTGTACTGGCTGTCTCTATTAAATAACTTGGTATATTAATAAATTACTCAGACATGCCTTAGTTTTGTAATTTTAGCCAATGAACTTTTTTAACTGAAAAACTTTAACATTAAGCTATATAGATCAATTTCTGTCTTTGTAGACATTTCCTTGTTTTCCCTTGATAAGGATAATTTTAGCATATAATTCATACAATAGATCAATATTATGCTGACAGTTTGTTTTCTTGATTCTTTTTTATGTAATTAAATTAAAATTATTCATCATGTACTGTTTGTCATTGAAAGCCAAGCTGTCCCTAGTTGATTTTCTCTATTTTAAGCTGGTACAAAGTAACAATCAAAAGAAAACTTGTGGTTTGAAAGCTGAACAGATTAGGTACATAAAGAAGACATTCTGAAATCGATCGGAGAGATTGTGACGAGGCATAAGGAAGAAATATCCAGATAGATAGCATTCCTCTTCAGTTTAAAAAAAAAAAAACTTGAATCAAAATCAGTGTTCTAATCTAGACTAATATACTGGTGCATCCTAAGAAATATACTGGTGCAACCTTACTGACTTGTTCATTGGTTTGAAACATTTTAGCTTTTTTTACCAGGGGGCTAAATCACCAAAATTACCACCTCTGTTTACAGAGCAAAAATTGGTATTTTTTTTTTTTGTCTCTAGGTATAAAAATACTTTCTGGTTTATGACGTTGTCCCAAAAATAAAAAATTATTGAAGTTACTGTTGGGAAGCACAAGTGCCACACCAAATCAGTTTTCTATGATTTAAAACAGCCATAACATTTGCTGTAAAGGATTCTGTCTTCTTCCAGATAAACCTAAACTGCCTGAAAATTATACGGATGAAACCTGGCAAAAACTGAAGGAAGCCGTAGAAGCGATTCAGAACAGTACTTCAATAAAGTACAACTTAGAAGAGCTTTACCAGGTAAGCCTTCGTGGAGATGCTTTCAATCCACGAGTAGACCTTGCGACCGTTCCAAAGGTTTTCTCCACTTTCTGGGATGTGGTTGTGGAATCCCATCTTCAACGCCGTCTCAGTTAGACAGATGAGAACATGAACAAGAACATCTTCAGAATTCACGATGGGCTGATCGTCATGCTTTCCCACTGTAGAAATTGTGCGATACCAGTTTGTTTTTGTGAAGTGTTCCCTGCGATGCCTTGGCCACAATTGCCTTGATAGATACAGGACAGAATTCCCTATTTGGGGATGGTTCTTGATAATGCTGGTCTGCTTTAGTTATTGTTCCAGTTTGTGCCATATTTTTTTGTTGTTGTTCTTCATTTTTATCATGGTATTCTTTTGTTCTGTGTGTTTTTAATCTGTAAAGTGCCCAGAATTCCAGGGAATTGGGTGGTGTGAACTTTTACTAAAATCCATCAGTAAAACTTCCATTATCAACTAGATCAAACCCCTGCATTCCTTTCATTGAAAAAAGGCAAAGAAAGGAAGTACACACCAGAGTCTCCAAAGAGATGTTTTCCTAGGAAAATTTTTGACTGCCTATTTGAAAAATCAGAGAACAACATTACAATATTTCAAGCTCTGCCCTCAGTACACATCTGGCATCTTACTAGCTTTGTTAAGTACAAGAACCAAAACAAAATCAGTTTTGTTATAAAAAGTGTTGGTTTATTATAAAAAATATTGTAAGTACCGTACAGTCAAAAACATTAAGACATTGATAACATTTAATGTTCATGGTAATAAATATTTTATTGCCTGAAAAATTATGACAATCCTCTATTTTAAAAGCTTAAACTGCTTAAGTATCAAATTATAGATATATTTCATGGATATTAAACAGGTTCATTCTTGCATCATTCTCTGTTCTTGGTGGTTTTTAGTATCAGTTCTTATATCCATGTGTTGATTTCATTGATTGCTTAAAGATCTGTACTAGTATTATGAAAAAAATGGTAGATAATTTTAGTTAGGTCTACTAGTTACACTGAGAATTAAATACAGCATTTAACTGAAGACTTGGTAAATCAGTAGGATTTAGTAGGTGTGTGGCAAGCCTTATTGGTATATCCTGAAGAATCTCTTTGCAGTCAGTTTGACATACTTTAAAAACCCACTAATACTTTGCTTAAGTCTTCATAATATGATTATGCATGCTTCTATAAATTGCCCTCAGTCTTGTTCTGTTTATATCTTCCCTTTTAGTTTTCCCTTCCAAGGATATTGGTGCAGATTTTTGGTGTTAAAAGGTTTATTTGGCAGGACATTAAGAGTGTGTTCACAACCCACCAGGATCATTGTGTAACTCTGGGGTTTTAGTTCTTGAGAACTACTTCAAATAGATGCATTATTTCCTTAGGCCAGAAAACTCTTGGTTTTTGTTTTTTTGTTTTTCATATGAAGCACAGCTATTTAAAAAAGGATCATATTGGAGGGTTTTTAAGTTGAATATGTTAGAAAGTGCCAGCTCTGACCAGCCACACAGTGCTGGGATAGTCCTTGAGCCACTGGTCCCATTAAGGGAAGCATTCAGTTTTTCAGGAAAAGCATCTTAACTATTAAAGCAATCTCTTAGCATTTTATCTAACCAAGGTGACTTAATGCGTTTGAAGGAAGTGATGTAAACTATATTTGCTCTATTTCTGTTTTTTTTCAGGTACTCTCTGTGTGCGTGAAAGAGAGAGAGAGTTAGTGTACACCATTACACACACTCATGCATACATACATATGAAATTCTGTCAAGGCCTTAGCAGACCCCTCTGATTTAGTATGTATTCAGAGCTATATTTTGGAAGGCAAAACAGCTGCATTTTCTGTCGACATGATTTGTCTGGGTCTATTTTTAATGCCGTGAGATAAAAATAGCCATATGGTTGCTGGTAACTAAAGGCTAAATAAAACCGTTGTCCCAGGACCAGCAAAACTGGTAAATGGATCTACCTCTAGCTATGTTTTTTTTAAGGACCATTATTTAAGTCATGGCAAGGATTAGGAGTTTTCTCTCTCTCTCTCTCTCTCTCTCTCATGGTGGGCTGGATGCCTCATTTAGTGTTTAGGTTTAGCTCGGGGGGGGGGAAGTTACATCACATGACGACAATGTGTCATTGCGAGTTGGACAGCACTGCTCTAACACATGTCAAAGAATTGAGACACACCTGTTGTGGGAACCCAAAACGTTTCTTGACACATTGCTTCCTCTGCTGGCAAAATAAATAAATAAATGTAAAATTAAGATCTTTGCAGCCAATCCTGCTGGGGGGGATGGGGTTATCTGTAAAGTGGACCCATATTGTTGTGGGGCAGGCAAGAGGCTGACTCTGTAAACCGCTTAGAGAGGGATGTGGAACACTGTGAAGTGGTATAGAAGTCTTAAGGGCTATTGCTATTGTTTGCTATTGCAGGCAAACTCTGCCTACTGCCAGGAGTTCGATCCTGGCCAATTGAGTTAAGGTTAACTCAGCTTTCCATCCTTCCAGGGTCAGTAAAACGAGGAACCAGTTTGTCGTGGCCAAAAAGCTGACTCTGTAAACTGCTTAAAGAGGGCTATGTAGCACTGTGAAGCAGGATATAAATCTAAGTGCTATTGCTATGATAAAAACAGAATATATTGGAAAATGTATTGGAGCCTCATTACTGTTGATGTGTCTAATGACAACACAGATTTCCTTGTAACATGCTGCTTTTTTAGGAAGCCTGCACTCGTTAGATTTGTGTTTATTTTTGGCATTTACACCACCTCAGATTCATGGCATAACAAACAGAAATTGCGTTGTCTGTTGCTAATGTATTAGGCAAAATAAGGAGAAGAATGATGAATGTAATTCTTGCATATTTTTTTTTTCAGGCTGTTGAAAATCTTTGCTCCTACAAAATTTCTGCAAATTTGTATAAGCAATTAAGGCAGATTTGTGAAGACCATATCAAAGCACAGATTCATCAATTCAGAGAATATCCTTTATAATAAATATTTCGCATACTGTAAATGGAAAGCATGTCGGGGCCTTGTTAACCGTTTTAGTAATTCTCGTGGATTAAGAAATGTGGCACTTGTAGATTCTTTGGGCAGCCACGAAGTACCTTAAAATGTTTCAGCAGAAGAGAAATGTATGTTACCTTGCCAGCTAATCGATTTAATCATTAAACTGAATATGTAACTGGAACTTGCTATGTGTTCCTGGGTACTCACATTTAAACACTTCGGAGTGGAATATTAAACTACTAAGTAAACCTCCACTTAAAGCGTTATCGATGATGTGTCAACCATTTTAAAAAAATATTCTTAACTGCTTCCTCAAGGATTCGTTGGACAGTGTTCTTTTTCTTAAGAAAATAGACAAATGTTGGCAAGACCATTGCAGACAGATGGTAAGTTCCTTCGTTTTCTAAATGTTTCTAAAGGTTTGGAATTAAAGTGGTTTATCTTCTGTGGCATTTGAAAACTATCTATCTAGTACTGATAGATCAGGGTGTTCAGACTAGGCAACTTTTAAAGAGTTGTGGACAGAATGACTTGACTAGGGAATTCTGGGAGTTGAAGTTCACAACTCTTAATTGGACACCCCTGGTTTAGATGGTTCCTCGGAAGAAGAAAATTAGACATTCAGGGACAGTTTAGCTAATCTTTTAGTATTGTTAACAATGTCCCAAAAAAAAAAGATTTTCTGGTAATTTGTATTTAGGAACAACTTGGTGGAACAACTGAGGGGAATTTAAGAATTAGATTCAGGTTTTTATCTCCACTGTATCTGTTCGTTCTGTTGAAAATCAGCCAGTAGCAGGAAGCTTCTAGAAGTATTTTTTTCCCCTTGGGATAGGAAATGGAGGAATACCTGTTGAGCATACCTTTCACCCTCCTGAAATATTTATCTGTGGGGCCATTAAAAATAAATCTGTGCCACTGAACATAAAGAATTGTTTTAAAAAACAAGAGCAGTCTCTAAATTCTTTGTGAAATGTTTGACTTTTCACAGCGGCAATCAATAAAGACAGATAGGTGGAAGGCAACTTGCTTAAATTAAGTTTCTCTCTCTTCCAAATTAATGTATCTAGAATATAGAAGGCCATTGAATGATTTTATGTTCTGCTCATCCAATAATATCAGACCTTAAAATCGGTCAACACGTGATGCTTCTGATTTTTTCTTTCTCTCGTTCTTTCTTGCAGATAATGATTAGAAGTATCTTTTTGTTCCTGGATCGAACTTACGTTCTCCAAAATTCGATGCTGCCATCAATTTGGTGAGGGCTGAAAAACAGTAGTATTGATTTCCCGCTTCCAAACGCTTTGTCGAGCTATTGATTTGTCATTTTTCTCCCCTTCTGTCCTGATGGAGCAGTGGCATGTCCACAGTGAATAGACAACCTTTAACAAAACCAAGAAAATGTGTCCTCTTTCCTTTGTGCATTTCCCCCTGCCCAGATCTTTATTAAAATGTATGGGGTTTGGGTTGCAATTCAAAAGCCAGTTCAAATAAATTAGCAAACTCTTGAAGATATGTCGTATAAGAGCGGCATGGTAACTAGAATGTTACATGGGTCTAACCTAGAAATATCTAAGTTGGCTTAGTGGCAAAAGTTACAAACCTTTGTGGTTACAAGCCACAGTTTATAAATCAGAACATTCTGCCCACCCAAATTAATTCTTTAGAGGGTAGTCCTCAACTTACGACCACAATTGAGTCAAAAGCCTGTGTTACTGAGCAAGATGTTTGTTAAGTGGGCTTTTGCCCCATTCTACAACTTTTCTTGACACAGTGGCTAAGGGAATCATTGCTGTTGTTAAGCTAGGATCATGGTTGTTAAGGGAATCTGGCTGATTCCCATTGATTTGGCTTGCCAGAAGGTCGCAAAAAAGGAGATCACATCACTCCAGGACACTTTATAAACATCATAAATACGAATCGGTTGCCAAGGGTCTGAATTTTGATCACATGAACTGGGGGATGCTGCAACGGTCATTTGAGTGTGAAAAATGGTCGTAAGTCGCTTTTTTTCCGGGCCGTTGTAACTTCAAACGGTCACTCAACGAAAGGCTTTTAATTTGAAGATTGCCTACAATTGATTAAATTATGACTAGGGATATTCTCAGTCCACCAGGTCATGGTTGTCCTAAAGGTGCTTTTTTTTTTTTTTCAACTAGACTTTCTGGTTTTCTCTTTGAAGACGTTTCGCTTATCATCCAAGAAGCTTCTTCAGTTCTGAGAGAAGCTGAAGAAGCTTCTGAGAGAAGCTGAGGAAGTTTCTCAGATGAGAAGTGAAACCTCTTCAAAGAAAAAAGTCCAGTTGCTTCTTGAAAAAAACAACAACCTTTGGGATTAAAATCATGACTTACCTAAACTAACGAATGCAACAACCTTATCTTTCTTTCTTTCTTTCTTTCTTTCTTCCACCCTTTCAGGGATATGGGGCTGGAATTGTTTCGGACTCATATCATCAGCGACCAGAAAGTCCAGAACAAAACCATTGATGGCATTCTTCTCTTGATCGAGAGAGAAAGAAACGGAGAGGCTATCGACAGGAGTCTGCTCCGTAGCCTCCTAAGCATGCTTTCAGATTTGCAAGTAAGAGCCGCCCATCGGGGTTTAACCTACCTGAAAATTAATGGAGGCTTGATCTGCTGCGGGAGCATTCCGAAAGTAATTCCCTCTTTCTTTCTCTCTTCCCTTCAGATCTATCAGGATTCTTTCGAGCACAGATTCTTGGAAGAAACAAACCGTCTCTACGCTGCAGAAGGACAGCGGCTTATGCAAGAAAGAGAGGTATTTTCTCGATAACGCCGAAGCAGCGGTTCTCTTAATTCCTTCTTTTTGCAAGCAGAGTAAATGCCTTTCCCCATTACCCACCCTTCCAAAGAAGCCTCCCATTACTTCGCCTTCTGATGTTCTCCATAACTTCTTCAACTCTTCCAGGTCCCTGAATACCTTCACCATGTTAATAAACGCTTAGAAGAAGAGGCAGACAGGATCATAACGTACCTGGATCAAAGCACTCAGTAAGTGTTTGGCCTCTTTTGACCTGCTGTCTGAAAAATCCGGCAGGTGTCAGTTTCCTCCTTCAGCCGTTGCTTTTGGCTAACATGGAATTAATTTGTTTTCTCGGTCATTGCATATCTGAGTGCAGTTGTTTATAAGAAGTGGTGGTAATAATAACAACAGTAACATTCATAAGAATCACATAATGATAGTGTTTACTTATCCGTTTTAGTAAACCTTCAATGTTATTCATCATTTCCTTTGGCTTTTAAGTTTTTAACTTCGGTTTCTACTAGTTAACCATGGACAAAACAAATCCCGTGTTAAAAAAGTATTCCGTTTTCTTCCTCCTTAATTTTAAACGTTAATCTATCCATTTCTGCACATCGTAATTCTTTACGTGTCTTTCCTTTATGGAATCTCTTTTTTAAGTTCCAGGAGGCAAATTTCTCTTCCCAGCCCTATAGCACCTTGTACAGATAGTCTTCAACTTACAATATAGTTCATTTAGTGAACCGTTCAAAGTTACAGCAGCCCTGGGGGGGAAGTGACTTATGGCCATTTTTTTCACACTTACGACCGTTGCAGTATTTCTCTCCCCCCCCCCCATGACCATGTGATCATGTTATTTGTGACATTTCTGACAAAGTCAAGGGGGAAGCCGGATTCACTTGAACAACCATGGTGCTAACTTAACAGTTGCTTAACCCTTGTGGCATCAAAGTTTGTTAAAACAGCACTAAACTCACTTAGCAAATGTTTCACTTAAACAACAGAAACTTTGGGCTCCGTTGTGGTTGTAAGTCGGGGGTAATTACCTGTATATCAGCAGTCTTAATAATCAGAGATACCTTTGCATACCTGGAAAATTGCATTTGAAATTGACTTCTTAGTATTAATTCAGTTATAAGAAATGATATCCGTCCGAGGCCTAAAGAAAGCGAATAACGGTATATCCATTCAGTGTCTTTTTGCATCAGGTCATTTTCTGCCTACCTAAAAAAGGCAAGAAAGATTTTTTAAAAAGAACCTGAAATGGCTTTTTAAAAAATAAAATAAAATAGGATAGCATAGACCACCGTAATGTTGTTGGAGAATGTTGATGCTTAAACTGTGACAGTTCTTGGTATTGGGATTAGATGAATAATTTGAACGGCAGTGAGCAAAAAGGATTGTAATTCTAAATGCTTTCTCCTATAGGAAACCACTAATCGCCACTGTAGAAAAACAGTTGCTAGGTGAACATTTAACATCCATCCTACAGAAAGGTAACCCATCTATCTTTATAGAAATCTTTTGTTTACTGATTCTTTGGGGCTTTGGGTTCCCTGAGCTTCTAAGATTCTAAATCTTACATTCAACACATTAAAAAAAAAACCTTTATGCAGATGACATGACCCTAACCCCTTTTTGCCATCGCCCTGCCCAATGTTTCCTTGTTCTCACATTTCCGACTTAAGTTTGAAATGTTTTGTCTCGGTCGGCCTGCCTTAACTTAGAATTGTGGTGCCTTCATTTTGCAGGTTTAAATCATCTCCTGGATGAAAACCGAATTCAAGATTTGTCACTACTCTATCAGTTGTTTAGTAGGGTGAAAAATGGGGTGCAGGCTCTTTTGCAGCAGTGGATTGAATACATAAAGGTAATTGTCACCTGGCTAAGTTAAATTAAGTTGCAGGAATTAATTTTAAGTCTGTTAAAGCAAAGGAAAATGCTTGCATGGTAATAAATATAGAGGTTAAATAAAAGGGGTGTGTGTGTGTATATATATACATACACATATACATACATAGCATATAGCTTACATAAATCATGGAATTTTGAAGTTTATTGAATCTAGCCTGTACTAATTCCTTCAAGGAATTTTGAAACTTGAGTGGGAAGCTTTTACCTTTGTTGAATCATTGGGATTTTGCTCCCAACTGGAGCATGTTTGTTGCTTGTGTTTTCAGAAAATCTTGTTGCATTTGGGAAGAATTTCTACCCAAGTACAAAAGGGTTCCCTAAAACAGCATGAGGATGCTAGCGTATAAATAGGCATCGTTACTTGATTTAAAAAAAAAAAAATCCTTGGTGTTTGTTTTTTTAAATTAACTTGCTGTCGATTATATTGGGAAATAAGTACCCTGTGATGTTTTTCGTGCTCCTTTTTAGGCCTTTGGTAGCACCATTGTCATTAATCCCGAAAAGGACAAAACCATGGTCCAGGAGCTGCTAGATTTCAAGGATAAAGTGGATCACATCATTGACATCTGTTTTTTGAAAAACGAGAAGTTTGTCAACGCCATGAAAGAAGCTTTTGAAACCTTCATCAACAAAAGACCCAACAAGCCAGCTGAACTCATAGGTACAGCGTCAATCCTCCAGGAGCTGCCAAATAGGACATTAAAATATAGATTCATAAATCAGAATCCCTGGGGGGGGTGGGGGGGGGTGTTGGGTGTTCAGTGGTAGAAAATGTCCCAGCTTCGGTATTCTTGATGCCCTTTTCTTCAATAAAATGTAAAAAAAAATGAGTCTAAATACAGGTTGCCCTCAACTTATGGCTACAGTTGAACCCCAGATTTCTGTTGCTAAGTGCTAATTGAATTTCGACCCCATCTTTCGTGCCTTGTTTTTTAAGCAAATCCCTGCAACTTTTTAAAGTCTGTAAACCCAGTCGTTAAGTGAATGTGTCTTCCCCCTTGACGTTGCTTATTAAAAGGTTGCATAAGGGGGAATCACCGGACACTGCAACCGTCATAAATATGAGTCCGTTGCTGGAATGTTGATCACCCGACCTCACGGGGATGCTGCAACGATCGTAACTCATTATGGTTGTGAGTCAGGTTTTTTTTTTTTTCCCATGCCATTGTAACTTTGAACAGTCGGTAAACAGACTGTCGTAAGTCGAGGACTATACCTGTAAGGGATTTCCCTTAACCTTTGTGGGAAGGCTTTTGCACAGACTGAAGTGGTTTGATGTGAGTAGGGGTGTCCCTTGTGCAAAAGCGAAGGCCATTTTTCTCTGGTTTGGGGGGAGCAAAAGCCATTAGAGATGATGCTTAGTCAATTAAAACTTTTTGAGCAGTGCAGTTGTTATAAAAGTGGCAGGAAACTGATGGTGTTTAGCAGTTATAGAGAACATCAGGAGTAGAAAAGAAATATATTTCAGGCTCCAGACCTCAATCCCAGCTTCACCTACCCACCCACCCACCCTTGGCCTAAGCCTAAAAGAATTGGGATTATGTAAGATAAATGATAGTTGGTTACACGAACAAGTTCTTTGTTCTTTGGCCAAGATTATTTCCCTACCTCTGATCTTGAATAAATATTGAGATCCATTATTTTAAATCTGCATCACCGGGTTGTTGTTTTTTCCCTTTCCCTTCTTCTTCAGCTAAATACGTGGATTCAAAACTTCGTGCGGGCAATAAGGAAGCTACCGATGAAGAGCTTGAAAAAATGCTGGATAAAATAATGATCATATTTAGATTCATCTATGGTAAGAGCTGGGCTTTGTTTTATCAGGGATCGCTTATGGCTAGATTTAGATATTACACATACAATTATACATACTAATGTCTTACCTGTAAATGATTTTTTTTTTAGTTTAATTTGTAACGTAATACCTGCGAACAACGGCTTTAATCTTAAAATAAACCGCTTTCAACTTCATTGTAAAAACATCGATTTTTGTAAGAGTTGTCACAGTCGAATATATTTACCAATTCCATTGTCTCAGTTACTAACTCACCATTTTAATCCCAACTGAACATCTGCAGACCTCATCCCATTATTGAAGAGGCTCCTAAGAGGGCATGTATAAGTGCACTAACCCACCTATTGTCCCTGTCACATTTTATTTATTTATTTTTTCATTTTGTTCGTTCAAATTTGTAATTTTTGTTTGACCAATTAAAAAACTACAAATTAACTGTTAAGCCCATTCTTCCCTATTTCTCAAATCAAATTGGGTTGGGGGGCAGGGGAAATGCCTTGGCGACTTTTAGGACCTGTGGACTTCAACTCCCAGAATGCCCCCAGCCAGCACGGTTGGTTGGCTGGGGAATTCTGGGAGTTGAAGTCCATAAATCTTGAGAGTTGGCCAAGATTGGACATCTCTGCTTCATGTGTCAAAAACCAACTTTCTGTTTCTACAGGAAAAGATGTTTTTGAGGCCTTTTACAAAAAAGATCTTGCCAAGCGACTCCTGGTAGGCAAAAGTGCATCTGTAGATGCTGAAAAATCCATGCTGTCAAAACTCAAACATGGTACGGTATTATTATTCATATTTTTATTTATTATTACGCACCTTCCACAAATGTTGCTCGTGTCATTTGTAGCCTGACAATTTACCCGTTTTAATATGGAGTCTTTTGCAATATAAAGTGAAACCTGTGTTTAGAAACAAAACAAAACCCAGAACTGATAAAGCATTTCTGCTTGCAAAACGGGTGCAGGCATTCATAAATTCTATTTTCTGGGGGATTCATGTCTAATCCCTTTTTTTTAATCATGCCTTTTAATCTAACCGCTCTCTTGCAGAATGTGGTGCTGCTTTCACCAGCAAACTTGAAGGAATGTTCAAAGACATGGAACTCTCTAAAGATATTATGATACAGTTTAAGCAAGTAAGGAAGCAAAAATCTGCCGTCGTAGTTTGTTTCCCTTTTGAAAGCATCTCTTCCCTAGACCTCTTCTTTCTTTTCTTTTAAAATAAGTTTATTCATATTTATAGTAGCATTTCTCCCTTTCTAATTTCTCCCTCAATTTCGTACCTTAATGATAGCAGTCTTAAAATAATAGGTATTCTATGTTTATCTTTTCGTTTCTTATCCATTTTAATTGTCTTAAATTAATTGTGTTAGATTAATCATACATCATTATCCTAAACTTATAAATATACAATTAAATTTGTAAACATTATATTTATTCCACCTGGTATATAATCAGTTGAAAAAAATTTGGCTTCCCGGGCACTTTTTTCCTGACCGCGGAGTCACAATTTTTTCTTCCTCCGGGAGTGAAAAAATGGCCCATTTTTAAAAACAGCAAAAAACACAATTTTTAAGCCACCCAGAATCTCATCCCAGCAGCCATTTTTGTATTTGGGCTGAAAAAAATGTTTAGCTTCCCGGGCACTTTTTTCCTGACCACGGAGTCACAATTTTTTCTTCCTCCGGGAGTGAAAAAATGGTTGATTTTTTAAAAAAAGCAAAGAACACCATATTTAAGCATGAAACGCCACCCAGAATCTCATCCCAGCGTCTGTCGCGAAGATACTCTCAAACTTACATGGGAAAAGACCCAAACACACCTAGACCTGCATACCTGTACCAGTGAAAATCTACAAAAACATATATA
>JAEANM010002885.1:0-23451 GCA_017656035.1 Myanophis thanlyinensis | reverse complement strand
ACACACATATCTCAGCTAAATAATCTCCACTGAAATCAGTGAGAGTTATTATGTTTATGTATATAATGGGTGAAGACTTTAGTCATTCAATTCTGTATGAATTAAATTAAAAATAAACTCCTCTGAATTTAGGTTATTCACATTGATTGTGCATAGGCGTTCAGACTAAATACAATGAATAGAAGTTCAGAAGTTAATAGACCTCTGTGGAATTTGCAGTAGATATCACGGGTGGGGGCTGCTGGTGGTAGGAGGCTTATCTTGTCCTTGTCCCTTTCAGTTTAGACTGCTGAAAAGTATACATGGGCTTGGGGTATGGAGCATGTAAACAATTTGTAAACTTTGTTATGATCACTATTTCCTGACAGAACATTTCTCTAATGCCATATTGCTTCTTAATTCTTGTAACTGTCCACCCACAAGAATCGCTATGTTGCTTATGGCTTTGGTTGATGGATGCATGTTTTCTAGTAAACAGAAAGTTGATCTTCAAATCTGAGTAAGCCTCAGACTGACTTTTCAAAGAATGTTTAGAAAACATCTCATTCTCTCTCAGGACATCCTGTAATAGAGAAAATCGAGTATTTTGCTTAACTGAAAAGCATCATGTGTTCTTTTACTTGAAGTTTCTTGCTTTGTATAATTATCCAAATTCCATCTTGTCACTTTAGTGGTTTTGAAATTTAGTTTATATCTATTTCCACATTTCTTTTAGGATGACTGGAATTAATGTACATACAGTATGCATGTCCTACATTGCTAAAATAACCATGTTCTATGTATATGTATTAATCCTTAGTCCATTCAAATATCTGCTGTCTTTTATATAAACAGAAATTATTTAGCCTATATACCATATTAAAAATATAAGTATATGAGAAAATGAGGTTAAATTGTTAGTCATTCAACTACCAGTTAATGAAATTTCATTGAAAATGACCCACTTAAAATGTTCAAATTATCTATTTATAAATTAAGTAAAGAATTGAGTGGAAATTTCTGTATGCTGCAACAGTACAGTAATGAAAAAATATGGTGGCTCTAATTAGAATATATTGCTTGTCTTGTAATGATTAATAAAATCACTTCAGAATTTGATGTGATGTCATTTTATTTAAAATGAATCCAAAATATTGTAATGGATTAGTCACTTCTTTGCTTTTCAATTATTCTATAGGCTCCTCCAAGACTATTCAGTTATACTTTGTCTTTGAGACAATTATTTTATTGTGTGTGGAAGAGCAATTCTGTAGTCTTGCTAGTCAAGCACTTTCACAGTTCCTGTCCATTTTAGAAATTAATTCTGGATTCTTATTTCACAAAGAAGAATTTTACATTTATAGTCACACCTTTTTTATTTTTGCATGCTTTCTTGCGGAATAATAGTCTTCTTTTTTGGAACAAGAGATAGAAGAATGAAGAAAGGAAGGGATGTTGCATGGAATTGTAGTTTATTTTTTACGTAGCTGATTGTGTTAATCTGATCATTGTGGTCTGTATAAACTGAACCACTTACAGTTTATAGTATTCAACAAACCTTAGTTATATAAATTATCTCTGTCCATCCATGAACTGGCAGCAAAGAGATTTCTACTTTAGCTACTACATGTTCTAGAAAGCTTTTATAAAATCAGCCCTGGAAATGAATGACCTGCAAAGATCCTCAAGTCTCTGATTTCTATACCCTTAACTTCCCATTGGTGTTTATGTCCTATTGCCTGCCACAGGAAAATGTGAAGAAGGGTATAGTAGTGTGTTTGATAGCACTAGGGCCTATCCATCTGGAATCATTCTCATATCATATGAACAATTTGGGTTTTTTTATGATAAAAAAATACAGTGAGCAGTTTAAGAAGGAAGTTGTATGCTGTCTATATAAGTAAGATGATCTTATTTTAAATTAGAAAATCGATGTGTTAAATTAATTAATCTACCAAAAATATACATTTGAACACCTTCAACAATTTGCAGTGAAAAATTTGTGGAGCTAGAATTCATTACAATATTGAACAAAAGTTGAAGCTAAATGCCTTTCTTCAATAACTATGTATCAAAACCAGAGCTGTGCTTTTTGAATTAGGCCAGTGGTGGCGAACCTTTTACTTACTGAATGCCAAAAAGAACATGCTTTGCATGTGCGGCTCCTCCATGTGCGCTGCATGTGCAACTGCTCTATCTGCACATGCATGCAGCTTTTGCGTGTGCAATACATGTGTTGTGTGTAGGCACTCATGCACATGAGCAATTGCGTGTGCATGTGCAGGAGAGCTGGATTTTCTGCTGCAATCGTACACATGGACAGCAGAGGTCTGAAGACCAGCTGAGTCTCTGCAATCATATATGCATGCATGCATGCACAATTGCGTGCATGCTCAGCTGGAGGTAAGTTGGCCGACAGCTTGTGTGCCCAGCAAGATGGCTCTGCGTGCCATCTGTGCTACTGGTGCCATAGGTTCGCCATCACGGAATTAGTCTATCAAACTGCAACTTTTTATGGAAGACCTTTAAAAATACTAAATAATTTGGTGAGTACACAATATGTTCCATGTAACTTACTAACAGATACCACTGTTTAGTGTATTGTCCAGAAGGTTGATGAATGTTATGTTTGAAATTTCTCTTTACCATTTTGTCTAAGTAAAATCAAGAAGAGAGAACATTGATTATAAGAAGAAATAAGAATAATGGTGCAGTATATCCTTGGCACAGCTGATAAATGAAAAAGTGCCAAAGAAAAATCACATTTTACCAAAGAAAAACCACATCTTTAATACAAGATACTAAATTTTGGGGATTCTGAAAAGTCATAGGCAAGATTTAATTTAAGTAGAAAGCATTTAATAAAGATAAGTACATTTTAAAGCTTAGATTGAAGACTCACAAAACTCATTGAAATTAATCTGATCTGGATCTGATCAATTTCTGAATGAGTAATGCATTTGGCAAGAGTCATGCAAAAATACTGCACTGAAAGGAAACATTTCTTTTATTATATTTATTTGCTGCATATCCCTAGCAGCTTGGGGTATTGCAAATTATACTCCTCCACAGTTTTCTTTCCCTGTATGTTGTGTTGACAAGTAGGAATTAGCTTAAAGTTACCCAGGTGAGTTCCATAGATAAGACTACACTTGAACTCAGGCATTTCTGATCCTAAATCAAAATCTTAAACACTGTACTATTTAAGTTGAATGCAAATGCCAATTACTTCAATCAATTTGCTGATTGTATTATAATGGACACAATATTAGCGGCTTTTGTCTCTCACTTGAATAATTTCCATTTAGAAAAGATAGCTGTGATTCATTAGGAATGAATCTTAACCAGGTAATTGTGTATTCATAATATAGCCTAAAGTAGTGATGGGCAGCTGTAACTGAGTCCACCTACCATGCTGCTGGTAAACCTCTCTTTCTAAATTTCTTAGTATTACAGACTTACTCTCTCAAGAAAGCTAAATCTGATCCAAAATATGATAATTTGAGTTTAGTCATTTGCAATTCAAGTTAGACTTTGGGATTGATTTGTTTTATATGATCTGTGGATATCTAATGTTTTGTAATCTTTTTGTTTGCTTTCTATACAGGGTATTCCTAGGAGTCTTCCAGAACACCATTGTCCAAAGTGCCAATGCTCTTTTTATCATGCTACTTCTAAGTCTAATTTTCACATCCATAGAATATTACAAGGAAATAAATTGCTTGCATGATTCTGATCTTCAGATTCGTCAGTGTATCTGAATGTTTTTTTACAGTATCTTTCATTGCTGATCTTCCATATGCTCTCTGTGGTATATTTACGGACTGTTATTGATGGTTACTATTGATAGTTGATCCTAAAAGGCAAAGTTGATACTAAACGGCAGAATTACCATTTTGTAATCTTCATTGCCAATTCTAAAGCTGGTTGTTGTACCTATTGACATTAATTTGTCTTCTGTATATTTAATTTTAATTCCATTTTCCTGTGCTTCCACAGTGGTTTCATCAGCATAGCATAGCATAACATAGTGTTGTTATTTTTTCAATTTTAAAACCATCTCATCATCTTCTAGTACAGCTTCTGTTAATATATATTCAGCATATAAAGTGACAAAATAAGGGAAGAATGCATAGCCTTGTGTCACTTTTTTGCATTCTTTTGCAAATCTGTTTCACTAAGTTCTGTGTGCACTATGGCTACACACTCCGTACCTTGACATGATCAACACAATCAAAAAGCCTTTCTATAATCAATGAAGAATATAGTGGCTTCTGTTTAATATACTTTGACTTTCTCAATTAACCAGTAAGCAGAAGCAATGTCTAATGTTTCTCAGCCTTCTTTAAAGCTAAATGGAATATTTGGCATCTCCGTTTCCATCTATTTGCATTGGATGATCTTAAACATTACTTTTTGGCATGTGAAATCAAGGATATTGTGTGACATTCTGCACATTCTGACGACTCTCCTTTTTTTTTGGTACTGAAATGTATATTGAAACCTTTCTCCAGATTTGCTGGCATAACTTGGTTAGAAATTTTATAATTCTTCCTATGTTGTTTACAATGTTTTTGTGGTAATCCATCATTTCCTGAAACCTTTTGACTTTGAGAGATTTTGAATGATTTTCTTTTGTTTTTCCATTATTGTCTTCATCTGCAGTGGCTTTACAGAAATTGTAAAGTTGTAATATTGTTTCTTATCTCTTCTAAGAGTTCATCACAGCTCTTGTTAAGTCTCTTGCTGAGATATTTGTCTATCTTGGCTTTCGCTTTTCTTCTGTTCTCTTCTGAGATCCAGTTAGCTTTCTTCTGTTCTTTTGGTCTTTGGTAGTCCTTTTCACATTCCTCCTTGGTAATTTGTTTGATTTTAGTCCACAATTCCTCTGGTTTCCTGTTAATGAGGTTTAGTATTTCAAAGCAATTTATGGTTTTCCTTGAAATGGTACTATACATTCAAGATCTTAGTGTGGAAACTGAATAGTTTTCTTCTTCCACTTTAGCTTGACTTGGAACTTACACATCACCAGTTTGGTATCTGTCCCACAGTCAGCTTCTAGCCATCTCTTTGTTGCACTGAGGACCTGAACTCTGACTTACATCCCTTTTCTGGGTTCCATATACAATTCAATATGGAAGCTAAGTTTACATATTGTATTAAATTAGTGACTTACTTGCATACATGTTTAATCAGAAACTTTACAATATTTTGCTAGTCATGAGTTTATGTATATAACTTCTGCATTGTAGTTTTGAAAGTTATATTTTAAGAATTACAATTATATTTCATATATTTTATATACACTTAGCAAATATTAATGCATGTAACTAAAATGCGTATTTCATTATTATACAAGTTCAGAGTCAGATTGGTTCCTTCCTCTTAGTTTAACAAGTGACACTAAATTCAGGTTATGATTTTCTATGAACTATGCCTGCACATGTTTCTTTTCTCTTCAAGAAAAGAAATATTCTGGTTTTGGTTCAAGATTTTTCATATTAAGAACTTGTACATTTTCTCATTAAGGTATTTATTCATATAAAATAGCAGTTTATAAAGACTTGACTCAGAGGTCTACACTTGTGATAGTGCACTTAAAGTTATTGTTTCACTGTGAAAAATTAAATAAAAGAATCCTACGATAAGTACTCAAATATTCTGGAGCACTTTTTTTTACACTTTTTAAATTTTATTGTAGCTGCTGGACTGATAGCAGACTCCACCTCCCCTCCACCTCTTTGTACTCACCTCTCCACCTCTTCATCTTTTTGATTATCATATTGATGTATTCTTGCTGGGTTTTTTTTCATGGTTTATTTTATTGTTCTTTTATTTTACTTCTGTTTATACACCTTCCATCTCCTTTCATTTTTCTTCCTTTTTATTATTGCAAGCCACCCAGAGTAGCCCCACAGTGAGTAGTAGGCAGAAAATAAATTTAGCAAATAAACAATTTTTTTACAACTGGTGAGAATTAATACAGAAGTGATAAAAATACCACATATCTTTCAAATAAATTATCAATATTGTAATAGAAAGAAAAAATATAAAATATGGGAATGGTAGACAAAAGCTTTTGATACATAAGCATTCTAATATTACATGCTGCAGAATCAATCTAGAAATGAATTAATAATAAACAGAAGTTTTGGACATATACAGTGTGCACTGAAATACATTCAAAAACTGCTGTTAAATGAGAATAAGAATTAGGTTAATGTTACGTTTGTAATGTGGCAGATCTAGAAATAAAAAAATGAGAAATGCCTTACACACAAACCTTGTGAAGAAAAAGAAATGAAACTGAGTACTGGTTGTTTTAACCAGGAAATCTCATTATAACAAGAATTCAGATGTCAAAATAGCAATGCAATAAGTGTCAAGAGAAAAAGAATAAGTGCATATTTTATTCTATTGAACTGAACAAATAAAATATTATTAATGGTCTTGTGATTGTTTCACATCCCACAAATTTATTTATCATTTAAAATACAGCTATTAGATTGTAAGAAATAAAAAGTACATAACATTAAAAATCTTATACCTAAGCCATCTTTATAATTTATTTATTTTTAGTACAAAGTAATTAACATTGGCCAAATTTAAATATGGAATAACAGCATTCTGAAACAATCACTGAGGCAGATTTTATACTTGCATTTTGCCATAAGAACATACATTTAACTATGCGATTCAGGCTTTTATGTTGCTATTTAAATGCATTTAGGAAATTCACAGGCATAGATGATGGTTCTCTTTTGCTATTCTCCTCTAGCAGCTGGAAGTAAGTCATTTAAAAGATCTCTGAACTCAAAAGGACGTTTCAGTCTCAACATGGTTTGGGGCCAGTTTTTGAAGAACCATCATTTCCCAGTTATATCTACTCAATCCATCAGAGCAAGCAAACAGGATGTTATGGGTCCCCTCTCCTAAGGAGGTCCATCTTCTAGTAGGACCAAGAAGGGATTTCTCTGTGGTTGCTTCCTCCTATGGAACACCATCCCTGTGGAAATAAGGTTGGTTCCCATCTTGAGAATCTTTCAAAACCCCTTGTAGACATGGTTTTGCCAGCAACCCTGGGCACCCCAGGGTGATATAGATCCCATCAAGTGGTTAGTTTCATCATTATCACCAGGGGGAAGAGAATTTATTGGATTTTGTATTCACATTTTATTTTTGTAATCTATTCTGAATCTCTGGAAATGAGTTGGGTGGCCATATAAATTTTTTAAACAAACAAACAAATTTAAGGTATGCTACCTGTAATTCAAGAGAAAGCACACAACCAATATATATTCATTAAACTTATAACTGGTAATAGCATAGTGCTTCATTATTTGTCTGGACATTTTAAAAATTATGTAAACTGATCTTAATTATCACATTGATGGCTGTGAATTTGTAAGGGAGAGCTCCTGTGTGTTTTATAGATCCTTAGCATGTCCCATTATACTACCACTGATTTATTATTCTTCCCATAAAACTAAAACAATCTGTTGTCATAAGATAGGGAGTCAATAGCACCAGCTGATTTTCTCATGAAGACATGGAAGAAGAAAAATAACATTTCACTAAAACTACCCTGTTTCTCCAAAAAGACGACCCACCTTGAAAAGAAGCTCTATAACGTTTTTGAGCTCATGCAATGAAAGTAAACCCCACCCACAAAATTAGCCCTAATTAAGACTCTGCCCATCCTGGGGTGCAGGGGGTAAGGCAAGGCACACAGGTAAAAAATAACCTAGGATGGGGATGGGGAGGTGGAACTGCCCTACTTACCAGGCCTCGCACACCCCGACACTTGCCTTGCCTTCTTCTGTGATTGCGTTTTCTGCAGCCGCTTGCCACCACTCACACGCATCGCCCCAGCCTCCATTTTGCTTTCAGATGCCTTTTGCTTTCAGAAAGCCCTCAAGGGCGATCCAGAGTTCTGTATTGCATGCAGAGGGATCTCCAGAAGGCATCTGAAGGCGAAATGGAGGCTGGGGCAATGCGTGCAAGTGGCGGCAAGCGGTTGCAGAAGAAGTGGACCAGCAGCGGGCTCCTGCTTGGGGGGATATTGATCCACAAAGACCATTAACTTCATTTCCATAAGAAAAAAGTAGATTGTATTTTAAAGTTTTGCATAAACTAATTTCCATGTTGTCCATATATTGTGAGATTTAGTGTAGCTGATGACTTGCGGTAGTAGAGTAGAATAAACATTCTGTATATAACTGCTAACTGGAGCTGAGAGCGTATATTGGTATATTTAAACTAGGGCTTGTAGTTTAGCAGTCGGTGCCATATATGTCCTATTCTGCTAAGAATAATAATTCCTAGAGTTCCTTATATTTTGGCTTAAAAGAAGAACAGAGTACCATAATAATCAGAGATATTGATCCTTGGTGTGGTGAGAATAAAAGATGCTGGTACAGGTGATATATATTAATAAATGCAGGTAAATACCTAGCTATTCTATATTTGTATTGGTTCTACTTGTATTTTATGTAATAAACTCTATTCCCCTTCCCTCCCCTCCTCAGGTAAAGCACTGTTGTAACAGTCCTTTCAAGCAGTTCCAAGAAGCTTCCACAGCCATTTCCACTATTCAGGCGATCCTGAGGAAACAGGTAAACCTCCAAGTGGCCTCAACAACTCTCAGAAAGAGTGCAGATGACCAGATGACTGTAAGGAATATAAATTCTTCCATCCTTCACCTCTCAGTCAGAACTTAAGAAGCTTCTTGGATGAGAAGCGAAAGGTTTTCAAGGAAAAAATAAAGTGCAGTTGCCTTTTGAAAAAGCACTTTCGGGATAGAAGTCAGTTCAAATTTCTGCTTGGTTAATATAATTTTGGAAGATTAATGTGAAATCTATTGATACAAGAATTCATCCTCGTTTCTAAGTTTAAAAGCATATAATTTTCCAAGTTATTGTCTATATTTTCTAGCATTGAATAAGGAAAATAGTTTTTATGCATCTTTGAATTCGCTGCTTAATCAAGAGTTCCAAGTGCAGTAAATATGAATCATGTGGATAATTATTGCAGATAGCCAATTAGGGATGCTAATTTTGATATGTAATCATTATTCCAAATGGCAAATAATAATGTCAGGAATACATTATTCTGTACACAGAAATAATGAAAATGTAGCCCTCTATACATTCATGGCTTTTTAAATAATTTTGTTAATTGAAGAAAAATCCGATTACATTATGAATTCAATTTTCTGGTTATAAAGTGCAATAACATGAATGCAAAAATAAGGAACAGCTTTTGGATGTTAAAAATGATTTTGAATTTCTCTGGAGAAATAGAACTATACAAACTACCAAAAACTTAATGCTGAAAACCTGCATGGGTTCTATATTTTGTGTATATCAAAAATAAAAATGGTGATAATTATGCTGGATCTAAACATTTTTTATAGTAACATGGGCTAGAGGAGAAAGATGCAACAAATTCAGTAAATTCCATAAAGTATACTCTAAGTATATTTATACTATGTCTCAATTATTTCTGCTTTGCAATATACAGTATTCTTTAAAAAAAATATTGAAATTAGCTAGTAATTCAAGTTTGGGCCTTTATGATATCCGGAAATATAATTCTATACAAGTTGAAAAATGTACATTCTTTGCAGTAGAACTAAACAGCATGTTAAATTTAAATTTACCACAAAAGAAATAACACAAAAGTTTGTTGTAGAAGCGAATGTTTGCGAAGGCTCCTGGATTGGGGCTGAAATGCAAAAACAGAAGCAGTAAGCTCCATCCCATATTTGGGTAGACCAGGTTGCCCTGATAGACTGGTCTCACCAGAAAAACACTTAACCAAACAGCATGCATTCTCTTCAAGGCAAACTAAGTAAGATGCAAGAGCTCTATTGTCAAGTCACCAGACATTTTAATAATTTTAACTCGAAATTGTTGTTATTCAGTTGTTTCTTTGTAATCTGATGGCCAAAATTTTGCCAAGACACACCACTAGTAACTGCTTCTCTGAGTTCTTGTGAGTTCATGCTTGTTATTAGAAACAGTACATGAGCATCAGGTCTTTAGTTAGCCTCTTTTTCAATTGCCAATTTTCCAAGCAGCAGACTTTAATGCCTAGCGTTAAAATAGCCAAACTTTTGTTTCATTGTTAGTGTCAATCCTGAAGTGAACATGGCTGAGGCCATCTTGGAGGCTTCAGGGTTACCACACAACAGAGGGAGTGGGGGGATAGTTAGATGTGGTTGATAGCCAAAAGAATAACATTTGCTGTGGGAACCAAGAACATTCTCACAAGTGGCTGGGCAGGGAAGGAGTGAAGTAACCAAACAATCGGCCAGCAATTGGGTTGGACAGCGTGACCAGTGACTTGGGAGAAAGGGGAAAGTTTTACTTTTTAATTAGGTGAAAGCCGCGGGAACTTTAGAGTTGGCTTTCACCAGTTGTGCCAATATGTTTCCAATAAATTGTACTTTGAGGAATTTACCTGCCTCAGAGTTCCTTTCTAAGGGTATATTACTTGGAATGCTGACGTCTGGTGCTTTGAGAGAGCAATCTGATTTTGTTTCATCTAGTACTGAATTATTTCTTATTATTGTGGTCCTCTAAGGATTCTTCTTATTTCTTCAGCACAATTGACAAACACTGACTTTCCTTTACTTAACCTTTATGATGATCCAGATTTCAAAGCCACTTGTGATCAGCATGTGATTCTCTGCATTTTAATATTTTGTTTAGACATTTTATACTCTTTCATCCATGTAGCAGATGCTAGTTATCTGTTTATTTCATGGCTAATATCACTATTTCTGTGAATCTTTAAGCATAGTGTTTGTTAGTACATCACCTTCTTCTCCATGCATTTGCATTGGGTGGCATCATCTGTTGACATACAGTAATATTAGGATGGATTTAAAAAATAATTTCACAGTGTTCTGGGGCTTTTGTAGTCTTGTTTTTCATATTCATTATTAGATTTCTTAAGATTTTGTTGCATCTTGCCATCAAAATGGCATTTAATTCCCATTTCTGATTTTTCTATTCCGACAATTTTAAAGATATATTCTGTATGCAAGTTAATAAATAAGGTGACACCATTCAATTTTGGTATTCTCTCCCCTAACATTTTTTTAATGCATTTGAGTCAGTTTTGCAGGACAAGTTGCTGCAGGTTCTTGGCAAAATTTCAGAAGTGATTTGCCATTGCTTGCTTCCTAGGGCTAAGAGAGAGTGACTGATTCCAGCTTCTTTGTGCCTAAGGCAAGACTAGAATTTATCATCTCCTGGTTTCTAGCTTGTTGCCTAAGCCTTACACCAAGAGCAATGTGGTGGAATCACCGGTTAAATGAGAAGGGGAGTAAAGAAGCATGCTAGCTTGGAGTCATTCTGGGGGAGGAAATGTCATAGACCAAACTAGTGAAGCATGATCTACTGGTTCCCAAAGGAATACAGCCTTATGGCGAGATTATTGTAATACTGTATAGGTGATCAACAGTAACAAAACTGCTTTGGCCTATTCATGAAGTTGTTTTGCTTCCTTCTGCCTGACATAAATCCTGCCAGCCTCATTGTTTCTGGAAAGAAGAAAACCACGGAAAGGGCAATAAACTCACAGGCAGCTGCTATGTCACCCCAGGAAATGATGGAATTCTTGCTCCTACATTGAGAGGAGATGGAAACAGAAGTGAGGAATTTAGGATTGACAGTCCTTCAATTGAGTCAGCAACAAAGTCAGAATGGCCAGCCTGATGTCTGATCCACTGTTGCCATGTCTGATCCATGTCTGTTGCCAGTAGCACAACCTGTCTTGTTGCATTCTCATGGTGGTTTGCCAAAAACGTTTGGAGGAGTAGCAGCCCAGAAGAGAACCTTTGTTGCTCAGTCTTGAGTTGTTTATGGAAACCTGAGCTATGGAGTTTTCAACATACTACACAAGAGTGTCCTTTATATTGAGTTTATTAAAGGAGTCTGTGGCCAAGTGGACACTGCCAATAATATTTGATCATGGACAAATAATAAGAATTTCATGGAGAGATTCAGAGTGCCCTTTGGAAATCAGATCTGAAAAAAATTGAGATTTGACAGGGTAACAGGAGAATATGATTCTATATTGCAGATTCTAAACAGCACTTTAAAATCCTCAGTTTATATGTGGACTGGGATGATGATCTCAAGGGGATCCAACAAGGTACAGCATTTGTTTTAGGTGGAAAAGGAAAATCCATGGCATAAGGGAAAGATCTTCATGCCTGTACCTTTAAGGGAGGAAGTGCTGCAACTTTATCTTGATATTAAGACAGTTGGCCATGGGGGAGCCTTCAAGACCTTACACAAAAGGCTAAGAGACTTTTAGTGGCCTAAGAGCAGCAGTAGGCTATGTAGTGTCATGCCAGGAATGCTGCCAGGCCAAGCTGTAATGTGGGAAGCTGGCAAGGCTTTTACAATCCCTAGAAATGATCTTGGCATACAGTGTTTATTAGCTGTAACGTGATCTTTTTAGTTTTAGTAAACTTTTCCAGTTTTCAGACAAGCTATCAGGTTTTTAATCTCAGCAACTGAAACAGCTGACCACTTCATTAAGGAAGATTCATACAGATATTACAGGCTTATATGGGAGTGATAAAGTGAATATTACAAGCATTATATAATTGTAATAAGTTCCATGTCAATATAAAAAACCAAAGAAAAATCAGAAGTTGGCATTAATAATATATCAGATACTGTACAGTTCCAAGTTGATTGTTTGAAAGCACCTAATAAGCTGGACATACTATGAAATCAGTTACAATAAATTCTAAGGTATATTTCAGGCCTTTTAAATGTAAACACTAAACTCTTGCAAATCTCAAGTTTGCATGAGCTTTTCTGACTTTCCTTTAGCTCAGATGTTAACAGTGGAATCCCTTGTGCTCAGTTCCTGCTTTAAGACAATCAGTTTGTAATTATAATTTACTTCAGGGTAACTCGCTGGTTTAAAACAACAGTGATAGGCAGCTTTTTAGCCAGAGAGCTGCATTCTTTTCTTGTTTACCTTTTTACAGCAGTTTGGCTTGAAAGTCTCTGATAAATTATTACAGCTTTTTTAGTGTAGGATCGGTCTCTATGTCACCAGTTAATACAAGCTGAAATTATAAACCATCCTTAAATACAGTTAAGCAAAGGTCTTTGCAAACAAAGGAAATGATAGCATCTGGTTTTAAATATATGTGATGATTACTAATTTGGGTGAAATACTGAAATTGCCAAGGTTATCATATTGAACTAGAAAAAAAAGTTTATAATGTCTTCAGTCTATACTCTGAATTTCCAGATAGGAGTTATGAGTGGACAGAATGTCTATTGGCATGTTATTTGGCAAGTTCTGAAGCTCCTGCCCTACTTAATCTGATTTAAAACAAAAAACCTCTTAATTGAAAAAAATGAAAAGAAATAGCTTGCAGTTCAACACTGTCCTCTAGTATAACTGTTATATTCAGCTTTGCTTCTGGGCCCCACATAGATTTTGTAGGTATGAAGAAAAAAAAGGTGAGTAGCTACAACCAAATGCTTTTGTCTTCTGGTATGAGGGTGTTCTGTGGTCACCCACATTCACCATGGTAACTATTTTGTTAGTACCCATAATGTACTCTCAAAATTCCAAAGGTATTCACTGGACCCAAAAGGTTTGGGAGCCCAGTTTCACTGTCTAAAGAATGAAGTTTCTTTTACACAAGCATGATTAAAGGAGCTTGGGTAAGTATTGCTGAATGCATTTTCTTCACATGTGTATACATATGCACATCATCTTTGTATCTTATATAACTTTCTTTTCACAGGAAATAATTGCTTTTCTATGTCCTGGCTCCTGACACAATTTGTGGTGTGGTTTTTCCTAAACTATACACATTAAAATTAAGAAAACAGAGGATTGACTGTTCTTGTTCTTTGCCTTTTCTCTGGTGGTTCTGAAGCTGTCTTTGAATGAACCCTCGTTTATTTGCTATTGAGAGAGGCATTAGTGTTTTGGCTCACCAAGTACATGTGAGAGAGGAAAAGCACATTGGAATGTACGTCATTGTAAGCGTCTCAATGAAAACATGAATCTGATATTCTGGAAGCATACTCAGCACACCACAAACATTTATACTATAATAATAAGTGCTAATTTTAGTTTACTTTATTGTCATTGCACCTCGTACAATGAAATTAAATGCTATCTTCAGTGTACATTATATCCACAAAATAAAACACAGATACGCATCCTTCACATTCTATACAATTGAAAACCCCCGATATTGCATTAATATTGCACTATACAGTAGAATTCAATATAGTTACTGCTCTGGGATAAAAGCTGTTTTTCAGCCTATTTGTCCTTGTTTTTATCGTCCTGCACTGTCTGCCAGATGGTAATAGTTTAAAAAAGAGGTGCACAAGATGAGATGGATCTTTAAGGATGTTTTGAACTTCCTTAAGGCAGTGGGAGCTAAAGCTCTTCCAAAGAAGGAAGAGGGCAACCAATGATCCCCTGGGCAATGATGTTAACCCTCTGGAGTGCTGTCCTATCTGCCAGTGTGCAATTGGCAAACTATGCACATAATACTTTTTAACGCTATATTTGATAGGTGAAAAAATCCCCAGCAAGTTGTGGTGCATGGCTATTACTTTGCAATCACACATTTTTTTTATTTTTACTCTGCCAGTGTTGAACAACTTTAGAAGCAACTAACACCTCTTTGGGTTTTTACTCCTTTTATTTATCACAAGTCATCCATTAGATCTCTACTCAGGAGTTGGGGTACTCCAGCCATTTTGAAGTTGTTGAATTACCACAGCATACACCTCCAGCAAACATAAGCAGTGGTCAGGGATGGTGGAAATTATACAGTACTTAACTAAATGGTCTCAGCAGCATCTGCTGTGCTGAAAGTAGAAGTAAGTTCTCCTATCTACCAATAATTAGAGGAAAATCATGACAGTATTTTTATTTCCCTAGGCTAAGGACTGAGTTTATTTTCTGCAACATTTCAGTGTTAGAGAAATTAATAGAAATTTTTGGTACAGGAATAAAAAGCCTTGCCCACTGATTCTTTTTTTTCCCCCTCCTAGTGATGTTGCTTTCTCAAGGTCAAGCTTAGTGCTGGTAGTTATTTAGGCCTAGCTTAGAATTTGGTGATGATAATTCTGCAGAACTATTCTGAAGTAAAACCTGGTTAATTACACAACATAGGGCTATCTAACCTCTGCATGAATATATCCACTGAAATGGAAGCTATCACATCTCTGGGAAATCATTTGGTCTTTCCAAGTTGCCAGGAAATGTTTTGGGGTGGAAAGACAAGGTAGAAGTGCATCACGTAAACAAATAATTCTTTGCACCAATTGAGCATATACATGACAAGGAGGAAACTATATTTGGGTGATTTGCTTAGTGTCTGTGTAGGTATTAACTCAATAGAGATCTGGAATGTTAGAAAGCTTGCAGGATGGATTTAACCTGTGTGATTGCCTTCATAAATCATTTGATAGGACATTACTACAAGTTACACTAGAGTAACCATTATAAATGCCTTTGCTTTTTTGGGAAGGTTGGGAGTATGGCTTTTGCTGCAAATACATTCAGCAGAATAAAATTGTTGAGTAACTTTAGTAAGTGACTATAAGTGGTGTGTATGATATATTACTTTATGTCATTTATGTAATAAATAATTCCTCCCTTTTCTATTTGTCATTGCATGACTTGAGATGACTAAGAATACGTGCATTGGAGGTACACAGGTCACTTAAAACACCAAGACTACTACATTCAGAACCAGAATTCAGACTTTAAACTCATCTTGTTTAGGGCACTTTATAGTTGCAGCTCTTCAGCAGAGAGATCTCCAATTAGCGCAGAACAAACTCGAACGCTCACAGGCTTGTGTGTCAAATAAGCCATTGTTGGCATGCAAGCATTCCCAAGGTTGGGCTTCCTTTTCTTTTTCCTGAGATTTGGCGCGAGCGACGGAAGGGGTCGGAGTCACATGGACGCAACGCGTTTGATTAATGCCCAAGGGCTGCTCCTGCTGCTGTGATCCTCCAAAACCTCTTTGCTCCACGGAGGAGGCCGCTCATTTCCTACAGGCAGGGTCCCTCTTCCTGACTGGAAAAGAGCACTTACTGGTGGGCGGGAAGAGGAAAGTTGCTGCAGAGCCTGATTTAGTCACCGAGATGCCCTCTCCTTAAAGGAAGCGCGCGCGGGTGCTTGGATTGTTTTATTTTCTGAACTTCGTCCGGGGGGAGAGGAGGGGGCTTTCCCCCGACGCCTTAAGGAGGAAAAAGTTCTGGCGGGGCTTCTTTTGGGGAGAGAAATAATGACAGAGGAAAGCAAAGGGGATGGGAAAAGCGAGAGTGGGAAGGATCCGGAGAAGCAGCTACGCCTGCGGGTGTGCGTTTTGAATGAGCTGCTGAAGACGGAGCGCGACTATGTCAACACCTTGGAGTTTTTGGTGTCGGTGAGTTACATCTCTCCCTCTCCCCCGCCCGCCCTTTTCCTAGCTTGCTGTGCACAAAGAATTGCCCTGTCTCTTCTCCCTTCCCCCCACTTCTCCCTTTTGCCAAGCTTGCCAGAGGACAGAGGGATAATGCGAAGGTAATAAATCTGCAGGGTCTGCTAACGTGAAACGAAAAGACGCTGCTTGCCGTCCCTTTGAGGCGTCGAGGTCAGCAACGTTTGAAAAGGAGTTGCATATCTTAAAAGCGCATCTTGGATTTCTGGTGGCCGCGGACAGTCTTAGTTGATGTGTAAACAGGAAGGAAAAAAAAAAGTAACCTTCGGAGCAAACAAGCTGAAATCTGGGCTTCCTACAAAAGGCCATTTCCTAGCAGATAACTTATGAGCATTCAGGCAGTGAAAAACAAAATCACGTTTATGGAAGTTTTAGCTGTCCAAGTATATGTCGTTTCAACTTTAAAGTCTCTATATTGTCTTGTGCTCTGGTAGGGGATAACCAGAGAGTAAAAGTACAAAAGGAGGTGGTTTATCTATAGCATCTGTGCAGTATTAAAGCCACATGTACTGTAGCATTTACCCTTTCTTGCTTATTCCCCTTTGAAATCATCTTACTCAAATCTTGTTTTGGTAATGGTGATGGTTGGTGTCTGGTTATTGAAAAAAAAACTGTGGCAGTGAACTGCACTTAAATTTAGTGAATCAGTTTAAGTTAATGCCACTTAAGATGATCCTTTGTACTTAAGGGTATGTGATTATTGTTAAATGATACTTAAAATACCATTTCAATTGATCTCCCTTTAAATCTGGCTCCAACTCTGGGGCTTAGATGCACATCACAGTAATCCAAATACGTTTTAAAGTTTTGGATTAATGTGTGAATTTAGACGCTATATTTTACACTTGCAATTTAATCATATATGTTCACTTATTTAAGTCTTAACAAAATAAAATAGATAATTTTAAAAATACTGATTTTGTGTACCTCCTAGAGACAGAGATTTGTTTTTCTAGAATCTAGAATATGGTTTTGCATATGAATAAAGTTGTCTGTTTCATGAAACAAAGATAATTTCAGGGTTATGTAAACATCAACTACATTATCTTCCAACTACAATATCTTCAGGATTTATTAGCTGCATAATTAAGAAGTAATCAAGTTATCTGGCTGGTTCTGTAGAATGCCTGCCATAATAGGTTTCACATTTTTCCGCTTCCTCCTCCCCCCATTCATCCTGTCTGAAAGGGAAATATTTCAAACAGCAAACTTCCTGTTTAGTTTTCTTATGTATGTGAACTTTCTGATGATTATCATGTGAGAGAAAATGCTTAGCTTGTCTGCTGAAAAGAACATAATGCAAAATATGATCTATAAAATAACTTTGAAGTCTTTTCTGATAAACTCTGTGTAACTGAAGACATTCAGATTTGTCATTTGGTTTTACATGAAAATTAGTTTTGAAGGGGAGGGGGTTTGTTTCTACTGGGATGTACCTGAACATCAAAGCGCAGCTTGTTTTCACTGGATTTACATATTACACAGCCTGATCTATTTCTTCACATTGTTTCTCTCATTTCATAGCTCTGTATCATATGTGGTCCACTAGTCCCAATTTTCTAGCTCCCAGAGGTTCTTCAAAATCACACAAATTAAATTTGGTACAGAAAGTACCAAATTTTAGCAGCATAGTTTCTCAACTTTTTAATACAAAATACCAAATATATATAAGACTTAGTGCAACTATTTTACCATTCAACCTGTTCAGCCTTGCCCAAAACAGGGCAACTCTTTCATCCCTCTGGGACATGAGTGTGCATGCCCTCTTCAGCCACTTAGAGGATAAAGTGCTTCTCCCTAAATTACAATGCAGATGCCATGCCCTCTTTCATCCCATTTTGACCAGTCCATTATTATTTTCCATTTTTCTTTTTATTGGTCAGGTTTTTTTCATCCTCCATGAAATAATCAGACCCATTTTCTTCTATATCTTCTTGAAAGCTCTTGGCCATGTCACAAAACACACACAAATCATAATTTGGTTTAGGTTATGTTTGTTACATTATGTGAACCCAAGCATTGTGATTTCTAAACCATAGTATATGAATTAATGTACAAGTTTTCAACATTTATGATGCCCTCAAACTAATACATATATGGCTAATAGTGCCACTGCAACTATGACTACTACCAGTATTTATATGGATATCAATAGTTCTTGGAATAGTTACACTTTCTCCAAATGTGTGAATTTTTGGCACTGTAGAAGGCTCAAATGCCAATTCCCATCAGTTCCAGTCAGCTGGCTGGAGATGATGGGATTTGAACTCCTTCCCATACCAGGAAGCAAGCCAATTAAAGGAAAAAGTACTGCTGAAGGCTTGTTCCAGGAGAGGTCAGGTGGTGTGTAATGTTTGGTTTCTGCTTTGCCTATATTCTCTCCGTTTGTGTATTTGGGTTTTCCCCCTTTGTTCTGCTGGGACTTGGATCCCTCTCACCACTGAGTATTTTGAGAAAGATGGGGTTAGGGATGACTGAGTTCCTGATGGGTCTTAGTGAGTTATAGTTATAGAACCTTGTAGTGATGGTGGTGGGAAGATTAGAGATTTGTGTCTGGATCTGGAAGAAAGTATAGCAGAATAGGGTGGGAGTGGGGGAGCTGAATGGAGCAAGTGGGGACAAATTGATAGTTGATGGGCAGAGGAGGATATGGAGTAATCCAAGGATGGGCCATGTGTAGGGACACCAGAATGCTGTTTAAAAGCAGTCCTGCCATCTGGCACTCAGTTTCCACCCTCGGTGCCTGCCCCTGGCAATCAGATCTTCAGTGGCCCTGGACTTCAGCTGTTGTTTTTGAATGCCAGTTCAGTGTTTAAGAAAGCTGCTCATGATTTTATTTTGGAGGAGAGTGCCAACTTGGCATATTTTATCCAGATATGATTGGGTCATCTTGAAAACGTGCCTACCTAGGTTTAGAACTCTGTACTGGCAAAGAACTAAGAAGAGGGAGTGAATATTATCTGTGAGTTTCATAGGCTTTCAGAGGGTCTTCTCCACAGATAACCTGATGGGAGGCACTTTGGTTGAAGTTGGGATTCTGGTAGTCTATCATGCTTCATGCTGCCTTAGCAGCATCTTGGCTTGAGCTCTGGATTTTGTTCCTGGTTGGCCATAGTCCTCCAGATTATTGGTGCCTGAACTTGCCATCTGAGGCAAGCTCAGAAGTTTATGCAGTCTATGCAACCATGAACCAGTCCTAAATCATCTGTAGCCAGACTCATGTGGGAGGCCATACAATTATATCTGGTTTTTGTCTTGGGACAATTGAGATGTAATCTGGCAGTGGAAGATGTTAGCATTAGTCTTTTGTCATAAACAGATCACCCTCTGGCTGCCTTTAAGCACCCTTCACCCCTTCCTTTACGGAGACAGAGTCATTTGATTAGTCCACCCCAGGAGACTCCTTGACCCAATAGGATTCCAGAATAAGGTTGTCATTTTCCTTGAAGATTTGGTGGGTGATTTGGTTGAAGCTTTAGTTGCTGCCTGGAATGGATTGGTAGCTGGGACTGTATATAATACATTTCTTCTGTAGCCCTTCCCTGTTCATCATTCCTTGGATGCACCTTGGTTTATCGGGGGGCTGTAGGAAATGAAGCACTGGAAAAGATGCCTGGAGCACCATTGGAGGAAGACTAGAAGTAAGTATAACTGGACACTGATAAAAGCCCATATTAGGGATTACCTCATGGCCATAATGGCAGCCAAATGTCAGTATTTTTCTGTCCTTATTGTGTCCTCTGATAACCATCAAGCAATTCTGTTTAGGTTAACTTAATCCCTACAGGGTCATTCTGGAGATTATTTAGGCTGTCTGACGGATGTCTTTCAGATTTATTTTGATTTTGATTCTGACTAGGCAGAACAGACTGAAGTACCTGAGCATGGTTTGATGAAGCCAGTGATTCCTGAAGAAACGGAGAGATTTTTCTTTGTGGTCTGCTCAGCCACTTGTTTACTGAATTTGGCCTGTCTTGGTTTGCAAAAGTGACCAGAGAGGGGATTCATAGTTGGGTCCAGATTATGGTGTATCAGCCTCTCTAAAGGAAGGGATAGTACCTCTGGCCTTGAAAGTTGGGGTGGTTTATCCTCTTCTCAAGATGCTGCCCTCAGACCCAGTGCTTTTGTAGAATTACCACTGGGGGATTACCTTTTTGGGAAAGGGAAAGATTATTAGGAAGGTGATTAGTCTATAGTGAACGAGAACCCTGGAGGATTTAGACCAGTTTCAATCAGGTTTCAGACTGGAATTTTGTAATGAGACATCTTTTATTGATGACCTCTGGCAGTCGAAATGGAGGTGGTACCTCAGTCTTTGATCTCCTTGATCATTGACCTTCAGTACCATCAACCATCGTACTCTTTTGAGCCACTCTGTGGGTTGGGAAATGGAGGTACTGTTTTACAGTAGTTCTTTTGTCTTCTCTGGGGCCAGTTACTAGGAGTGTTGGTTGGGAGAGCAGCGATCACTCTCTAGGTTCCTCCTTTGTGGAATGCTGTAAATTTCTAGTCTTTCTCTCTTCCTTTTCAATACCTACACAAAACCATAGGGTAAAGTCATACGGTGCTTTGGGTTTGGTATCATCAGTATATTGGTGATACACCTGTCAACCCTGGGCCAGAATCTTAAAGCTGTCAAGATTGTCCTAGTGTCTGGAGGCTATGTGGGTTTGTTTGGGATGAATTTTATCCAATCCATTTTATTGTTGTAAGCACCCAAATTTGTTGAAAGTGGGACAGCATACAATGCATCCTCCTCATCATCTTCCTGTTGGCATCAAAGCTTTCAAGAGGTAGTGGTTGAGCCATTTTTCTTCCTGGGCACAATTCACCCTATGAAATTCCTTCTTCCCAACTTTAGGTCTCCTTAACAAGAGCAATGATTCAGGGAGCACAAGGTAGGGGATGGTGAGAGTATTCTGAAGAGGAAGTAGTAAAGGAAGGAGGGATTGAAGGGAAGGGAAGGTGGCCCAAGAAAGCTGAGACAACTCTGAAGGCTGGGAATTGTAATTTGCTTTCTTCCTGATATTCTGATCATCTAGTAGATTCAAGGCATAGCAAACAATCAATCAATCAGGTGCTGAGAGGGAATGGGATTTAGATCTTGTAATTTCTGGGGAAAAGTTAGGGAGTCTGCTACAGGGGAAATTGACTTCCTGAAATAAAGATATGCATGCCCTTTGCTATATAAGGGAAATGACTATGTCACCTTTGAAAACCTCTGAGGCTCTTGAAGAACTCTGAAACTTGTATGGGTGGCTGAGGAATCGAAATTGGGAGATGTATGTCTAGCATGAGAAGTGGTAGAACTGGAGGAAGTTGAAGTACCAAGGCAACACAGGAAAAGAGACCTTCCTTTGGCTTATGGGACATTGGGCTGTCTAGTGATATGGAAGCTGAGTATGTTTGGGCTCTAAACAGGTTTTGTCTGTTGCTTCTGCCCTCTAGGACTTCATGCTGCTGAAAGCTGCTGCTGCTGAACAAATGTTCCATTTTGGCAGCAATTACAGAAAGTGGAGACTTTAGTGCCTTGCTATCTTCTCAGCTCTGAGGAAGTGCTTCTCAGAGCGCTCCTCATTCTTCTTTCTTCCTCATTTCCTTTATATTGGCTATGTGCCACATACTATTGTCTCTTGCCTTCTTTTGGATCAGAGCTCTGCAGAACCTGTAATCTGTCTTTTCCCTTCTGACCCATCTGGACACTTAAAAAATCACAATCCCTCTGGGGGGCATATCTGACCGTCCCGCAAAGGATCATGTTCAATAGTTTGAGAATCCCTGGAATAATATCATGAATCCAGACAATTATAGCTTGTTCAATTCATTATGAAATCATAGCTAAATTGTCTACATTTTAGTGCAGTGCTTGCCATTGTGTAATGAAGCTGTTGAGGTAAGTTTACAGCTCTTGTGGTAGTAGTAGTAGTATATATGAATACAAAAAAAGACTAAACTATAAAGATATTCATGGATAAAGGTTCAACAGCCAGCTTTTAAATAAATCTTGAAAATCGAAATATACTTATTTCAATAGGTAGGGCAATGATCCAATTATTAGAGGTGAAAGAGATAAAATATATAAAAAACATCAAGGGATATAAATTTGGTCAGTTTTTAAAATTCCATTCAGAACTATGTAACAAATCAGAAAATATATCAGATGCGGATATAGAGGCCTTCCTTAGTAATATAAACCCACCACCACTTAGATAAAAGAATAAAAAATAACAAAAATAACTTATTAATCTACCTATTTGAGGAAGGGGAGGGGTTAAACAAAAAAGTTTAAAACTTGCTAGTGGTAAAAACACCAGGATTGGAGGGGTTCAAGTATAGAGTGACATAAAACATTTAGAGTACCCAAACTGTTAACTATTTGAAGAGATAGTTGATAATGGCATTGTATCAGTGGCTTATATTACAGTTATATCAAAAGCAGATAAAGATCACACCCAGTGTGCTAATTATCATCTATTAATCATTTAGTAATTAATGTTGATACAAAGATCTGAACAGCAAATAGATTACAGAAAATGTTATTGTTCGTTATTAAGAAAAATCACGCAGGGTTTATAGAAAATAAGCAGTAGACAATATTAGGCTTGAATAGGCTTTAATAAAAATGAAGACCATTTTGTAATTTATCATTAGATGCTAAAAAGTTTTTTTTGACAAAATATATAAACAATGTATATTTGCTGTATTAAATAGAGTTGGATTTCTTTTGAAATTCATAAAGTAGATCAAGCTATTATAGAGTCACCCACATCTGAAATAAAGGTTAATGGTGTTTTCTGCTACTTTTCTATTATTTAAAGGAACTGAACAACAGTGTCAACTTTTACCCTTGCTCTTTTATATTTGGGTGGAACCTTTGGCTTGTGCTATTAAACAACATAGAAATTTAAGGAGTAGTACATAATTTAGTTGAACATAAAATAGCTTTATTTACAGATGATCCCATCCCA
>JAEANM010002884.1:0-23451 GCA_017656035.1 Myanophis thanlyinensis | reverse complement strand
AAAACCCGCCCGGACGCCCCGGACAGGACGTAAAAAGAGGACATGTCCGTGCAAAAGAGGACGGTTGGTCACCCTACCTTATACAATCTATATCTGCCTTATATATCATAACCATAAAATCATATCTTAATAAATCATATCATACAATATATTCTTTTTCAATGGTCAATACAACTATATACTCTCTTTAACTCTAAAAAAGAAGAAACATCATTACTTCTTATTTCTATTATCCAGCCATTGAAAAAGGCCTCCCATCTCTTATTAAATTCCCCTATTTCTTTTTCTCTTATTTCCATAGTCAATCTATGCATTTCTGCACATTTCGTTATTTTTTAAAATTACTTTCCCCTCTGTTGTACTTCTTCTAATTTCCAATTCTGAGCAAATACTATTCTCGCCGCTGTTAATTCATGTAATATCAAATCAACATTTTCTTTACTATAACTCTCTTGTGTCATGCCAAATAGAAAGATTTCTGGTTTCATATCTGTATGTAACTTAGTCATTTTTTTTCTAGCCATGTATCTTTGTCCAAAATTTTCTTGCCATTGGGCATGTCCACCATAGATGGTAGTAAGACCCAGTCGTTTGATGACATTTCCAACATTTAGCTGATTTATTCTTAAACTTTCTTGCCAACCTCACCAGTGGCAGATGCCATCTATAAAACATTTTATATAAATTCTCTTTATATGCTGTTGACATTGTCGCTTTAAAATTTCTATCCCGTAATTTTTGCCATTGATCCAAATCAATTATATAACCAAATTTTTTCACCCATGCAACCATTGTTTCTTTTACTTGTTCTTCCTCTAACTTCCTACTCAGTAAGTAATTATATATCTTCTTTATTAACTTTTCATCAGTTCCTCTCAGTATTGATCTAATTCTGTTGGCTCTTTGTAAAAACCATATAGTTTCAGATCTTTCACATATCTAGAATCTATTTGTATCTGCATGTACCAAGAAAGATCAATCCCTTGTGTATTCGATTCTTGTTTTGTTTTGAGCTTTCCACTTAGATTAAAAATGTCTTTATATCTAATAATATTTCCCAAGTCTAGCAAATTTGGGTGCGTAAATGCTTCTGTAATGGATAACCAAACTGGGATTTTCAAATAGTGCTGTTGTCTCACTTTCTCCCATGTTGACCATAATGCATTTCTAACAGAATGTCTCTGGAAGTATCCATGGATTTCAAATGCCTGCGCCTTACTACCATATTTGATGGACATGCCCAATGAATGATTGTAATAATTTATCATAATTGTCTCTCTTAATTGTCCCACATTGTGCTGTTAAAGAAATTCCTAAGTACTTAACTGTTTTCACTATTTGAATGCCCATTTTGTCCACTAATGTCTTTTTTTTTTGTTTAATAGTTAAATTCTTGACCAACATTTTAATTTTTTCTCTATTCATTTTCAAATCGGCCACTTCTCTATATTCTTCTATTTTCTGTATCAGTTTGGGACCTGATTTTTGTGGGTCCTCTAGGATAAAAAACAGATCATCTGCAAAGGCCTGCAATTTGTACCTTTCCTTTTTAATCTCCAATCCTTCAATTCTGTCCTCCTGCCTAACATTTCTGTTCAACACTTTCAATGTCAAAATAAACAATAGAGGGGACAATGAGTAACCCTGTCTTGTCCCTTTCATTATATTAAATTTTCCTGCCATATCTCCATTCACCATAACTTGTGCTGTTTATTTATGATAAATCGCCTTAATCAAATCAACAAATTTTTATCCAAAATTCATTTCCTCCTATTTAAGAACATAAATTGTCAATTCACATTGTCAAATGCTTTCTGAGCACCCAAGAAGAGCAAAGCCATTTGCTTTACTTTTTTTTAAAATTCATTTAAAAACCTTTTCAACCTTTCTGCAATTATCAATACATATATTTTATAGTCTACAAAGATATAGGTCTATAATTTCTTATTTGTTGATCATCTGTACTTTCTTTGTGTATCAAAGTTATATATGCTTCTGTCCAGGAATCTGGAATACTTGCTTTTGAAAGAGCCTCAAACACATTTAACATCTGTAAGCCCAAAGTATCCTGCAAACTTTTATAAAGTTCCTCCAGTAAAACATCCAGCTCCATTCTTTTGCCTTTTAATTGATTCTATCAGTTCTGTCATCTTGATCTGCTCTGTCAACATAGATTTAAGTTCTTCCAATAGTTTAGGCAACATCGCTTTTTAAAAATATTGTTTTATCTGTTCTTCAGGAATCATCTCTTTTTTGTAAAATTCTTCATAATATCTTTGGATTATTTCCTTTTTCTCCCTGTTCTGGCTTTGTAGCACTCCCTCTTTATTTTCTAAAATATGAATAATTTTCTTTTGTCTCTCTTTTCTCAACTTATATGCTAACCAACATCCTGGTTTATTTGCATTTTTGAAGAAATTTTGCTTTTTCTGAATTAATTCTTCTTTATCAAGCAGTACAAGACTATGTTTTATCACCTCCAACTGGTATCTAACATTCTTCTTTTGAGGTTCTGTTTGTAGTTCCATCTCCAGTCTTTTATGTTCATTGTCCAGTCTCTGTTTTTCCTGTTGCTTTTTCCTCTTTTTCTTCCCAATATGTGTTATAGCAAGTCCTCTAATGTATGCCTTGGCAGTGTCCCATACATTTTGAAGTGAGGTCTCTTCCACCCTATTCTCTTAAAAAAAATATCTAAATCTATATCCATATTCTGAATGAATTCTTTGTCTTTTAAAATAACTTGATTTAATGTCCATCTTTGTCTTTTATTTTGTCCTTTCCATCTAAAGAAAATTGGATTGTGATCTGCCCAGATGCTTGTTTCTATTTCAACGTCTTGTACATTATTCTTTAGTTCTTCTGTCATCCAAATCATATCTATTCGTGACCACAATTTATGTCTATTTGAGTAAAATGTAAATCTTTTTTCTGTAAGTTGTATTTGTCTCCAGATATCCCGAAGCATTAATTCTTCTTTCAGTCTCAAAGATGCTTTGAGTAAAGTAGTCCTTGTTCCTTTGTTTACTTTGGAAACTTGATGGTCTAATTTCTTGTCCATAATTGAGTTAAAGTCACCTAAAATACACATATTCTCATATTCCAATTCAATCAATTTCTTGTATAGCTTGATTGGTATTTGGTGCATAAATCCCTACCAAAATAATCTATAATTAAAAAATAATCTATTTTAAGTCCAATAATATCTCCAAAATCAAAACCCTTCCTTCATCATCAGCAAAAATCTGTTTCACCTTAATATTTTCCTTTATATAAAAAACTATTCCTCTCTTTTTTTTTACCTTGCCAAGTGTACACATTTTTTGCCCAATTTAGGACACTGCAAAAAAAAAAAATCTTGTTGCTTAACAATATGCACTTCATGGAGACAAATTATATCCAATTTTTGTTTTCTTAATCTATTAAAAATTTTACTTCTCTTAGATGGAGAGTGTAGTCCATTTATATTAATAGAGAATACCTTTACTTCTTCCATGGTTTATCTGTATAAATAGATCTCACTATTCTTGTTGTTCTAAGTTCTCTTGGCGATCTCAGCACTTTAGGTATAGTTTCTTGTTGCTCTCTTGGTGATCTTGGTGCCTTTGATATAGCTCCTTGTCGCTCTGTTGACAATCTCAACACTTCCAATATGGCTCCTTGTTGGTCAGCTTTTGTATCTTTTATCTCCTTTCTTTTCCATTTCTAAATGTAGATTGCCTCCTGCTACCTCACTCTGTTGTAGTGTTTTCCCTTCAGTTGTTTCCATTTCATTAATTCTCTCTTCTCTTTGCTCCTCCATTCCTTGTTTGTCCTCTGGGATGATGAAAAAAATCTTCATAAAATTTCTGTGCCTTCTTTATAGAATCTAATCTGTATGTGTGTTCTCTCCATGTCGCCATATTCCTTCCAGTATTAACCATCTAAAATTCACTTCATATTTCACTAACAATTTTGTTAGAAATTGATAATATTTTCTTATTTCTCTAACTCTTCCCAGAATCTGCTTCAGTACTATTATCTCTTTCCCTTTATATTTCAAAGGTTCATCTCTTGCTTTTTGTAGAATTATAGATATTGTGATTTTCTTTGTGAATCTCACATGCACTTCCCTAGGTAATACCGTATTTATCGGCGTATAACGTGCACTGGCATATAACACGCACCTTAATTTTAAGAGAGTGTCAGCTCTGTCTCGGTCAAACTTCAAGAAATAAAAACCCTGAATCCATGGTTTTTGAAATCAGGTAGTATTTTACTAAAGTATGACTGATAACAGAAAAATCTAAGCAAGGTCTGACAAAAGACCGCGAAACCCCACATACCAAAAGAAACTCAGATCCCTCCCCCCAAATTTCCCCAGAGTCCATCCAATCCAAAGTTCTGCACAGGTCATGTGGCATCTGCAGGTGGAGCCGGAGATGTCCGTACTTCTCACAGATAGTGACCTTGGAGTGAAGTAAACATCCAGCATTCTCACGAAAACTATCTCCCTCCAGTAGTCTTCCCACAACTCCCTCCTCCCCCCATTACTATGGCAGCTGATAGACATTAAGCATAGGAGAAGCAGAAAACTAAAAGGCTAGAGGCTAGAGGCTGACAGAGAGAAGTTTTAGGAAAAAAGTAATTTTGCAACCACGACTGAGCCCAACATTTCTATTGTTAAATGAAACATTTGTTAAGTGAGTTTTGCCCCATTTTATAACCTTTCTTGGCACAATTGTTAAGTGAATGGCTGCAGCTGTTACCGTAAATTACATAATAACACCGTAAACAAATCTGTTTTCCCCCCTTGACTTTGCTTGTCAGAAGGCTGCAAAAGGTGACCCCCAATCTTGGGATGCAGCCACGGTCATAAGTATGAACCAGTTGCCAAGCCTCTGAATCGATGCTGCAAAACTGAAAACCGGTTGAACGGTCACTAAGGATGCCGTTGTAAGCCGAGGACTACCTGTAGGACAGGGGAGTCCTGTCACTTCCCTGCGGGGGGATTCCCCCTGTAGCTTCCACAGCCGCGGTGGTGACGCCGCAGTCTCCGTGCGGCCGGGCAGGGCTGCAGGACCTTGGGAGTCACCCCCCATGCGAGGGGGATTACTCCTGCAGCTTCTGCAGCCACGGCGGTGACGGCACGGCCAGCGGAGGTTTGGGAATCCCCCCATATGAGGGGGATTCCTCCCGTGGCTACTGCAGCCGCAGCCGCGACATGGCCAGTGGAGGTTTGGGAATCCCCCCCCATACGAGGGGGATTCCTCCCGCGGCTTCTGCAGCCGCGTCGGTGACAGCGCAGCCTCCGTGTGGCCAGGCAAAAACCCTCAAAGCCTTTCCCTTATCCATGTAACACTAGGCCATTCTTTGAACTGTCTTATTATCTATTCACAGCCTACAATATCCAGTCAATCCTAGAAATTTCCTCAATTGCTTCAAGTGTTATTTTTTACTTCTTTCATTAATTAAATGTCCTAAGTTTTTTTATCTCTCTTTCTACATATTGTAATTTCTAACTTATCCCTATAATAGTCCATAAAATGGCAACAATTTCTGCTGATAACAAACAAACAAACAATAGGATGAAGCATCTTGGCTCTTAAACATTCAAAATGCACACAGACATAAAGATGGAGGTAAGAAGAACAGCCTTGAAAATAAAACAATCTAAATGAGGTATTTTAGTCAATGATCTGAAATATATTTTGGGTCAAACTTCAGTGTCAGTTCTCTGCTTTTAGTAAAAAGTGAGTCAGATTCAGATTCCATTCAGATGAAAGCAAATCCTCATTAAGTAGTTTAAAAACATTTATAAATCTAAGCAGAAGATTTCAGAGTCTCAAAAACTTCCAGAAAGAAAAATAATCAAAACTGCATTCAGAAAAATAATAATAATCTGCATAGCTTTCTGTATGTATGACAAAACATTTCAGCGCTGCAAAGGCAGGTATTGGATTTCCCCATTTCTCCCACTTTTCTCTATCTGGATCTGCTGAGAGGAACAAAAATGGGTAGTGAACAGAAAGCTGCATTCCCCTTATCATGCTTTTCTCACTCTTCCAAGACAAAAAAGGTCCTTGCAACAAAGAGAATACAGGGAGGGACAGAAAAAGAAACTAAAATGCTACCTTCTTTCTCCACTCAGCATTCTTTCAACAAATTTTTCTCAGTTTCTCCCCCACAAATTTATCTCCTATATCCCCCATAGGATGGGATCTTTGTCATTTCTTTTCCTTCAAACACTTATTAATGCTTCACCACAACAAAAATAACCTTGCAACTTACTTTTTCAGTCTGAATATGGGGTCAACACAAGCATTTACAGCAATTTGTGCCATCAACATGGGTATTACATTTGTAAACCAATTTCACAAACTAAAATTCCATTCCATGCTTTCTCCATGCAAAGCAATCTTTACAATTATTTCAGGGAACTTTTTCACAAGCCAATGAGCTCCATTTTCTATTATTATTAGAGGATTGCATCCTCCCTCCAAGTTTGGAAATAATTACACACACGCACGCACGCACGCACGCACACACGCACACACCATTAAACAACATTTCCAGATTTGGGGAGGTTCTGACTCTTTAAATTTCCACTTTTCCTTTCCTTGGTTCTTCAAGCAGTGGGAAAACTAAGAGACCAGTTACAATCATAAATGTGATCGTGGCCCCCTTAACCACTTCTCGTTTCCCACATCTTTAAGCCCAAGATGAGTAGTTTACTTAATTTGCCAGCTGGTCAAACATATCACAATGAATTCAATCCCATTCAATTCTACATGCTACTATTTATAGATGCATATCGAAGAATTTTTTGCAGAAATTACATCAAATGGGTCAAGTCAAATGATTTGTTTCTCCTAAGGGGTGTCAACAATGATGGGAGGGGGACTCATAATATATTGTGGCCACTTTCTTTGACACAACCTGATCATCTGGCTCTTGGTTAATTTAGAGGTCCATGGAACCAGGTTAATGTCATCTCATTGAAATAATTATTGTCCCAGAGGATTATCTGATGGTATTTCTATAGTACTTTTAGTTTTATAGTAAGTTTATTTTTCCTAGGCTTAGTACAACAACTACATTGATTGCCTATTCCCCCCACCCCCCAAGAGTTTTCCTGATTATGGTTTCCTGAGGTTCTCAATTTCATGGCTGTTCAAAACACACCCCCAGTCTGCTTCCCTTCAGACTGGCCTTCCCCCTCATGGAAGTAAGGAACCTTTCAGGTCCGCACTCACTTTGGACTCATTAGTGTACCCAGAACACATTCCAACATGCACACACTGCTGTTATCGATAAAACCTCCCACAGTCACTCTCCCGACCACCCAGGTACAATTGCGCTTTTTCCGTCTCTGGGGCAAAAGTTTCTTACTTGGGCTGTTGCACCAGGTTGGCTGGTCCTCATTGGACTTTCAGAAGCTTCTCAATTTTTTTGGGAAACCCCTTTGCTGTACATCAGGTTCTCCATTTCAAGCTTGGGGCCCGCAGATGGGAAGCCCAATTCCAAGTTTCTCCAGGCAGTTTTAAATCAACCAGCACACCTTGGATTAATGGAAAAGGTTCCCCAAAGGAGGCCCTGCCCACATTCTCCACCAAGATTGTGATACCCAAAATTTTATACTCACTAATTCGACAGACAACTCTGATGTACAAAAAAAGAGTTTATTGAATTGGGTTTGTAAATGCAGGTCTCCACGACTCTTCCCAAAGTGGATTGAGATCGTGAAGTAAACTGACTAAGTTTCAGACAATGCTTTTACACAGAATACACCACACCTACGATCCCTCCCAGGGTCTGCCTACTTACATTTCCTGTGCACGTGACAAATGTGAAGGGTCTGCCTATTTACAAAAGGATGTCCTTTGTTTTACGTCTTCTGTGTACATGCCAAACATAAAGATCTACTCATTTACAACAGGATGTTTCTTATCTTTGTTTTTGTAATTTGTCTGGAGCTTGAGAGTACTTCCTTGAGCACCCTGCTCTTGCCGACACACGATTGACCTTCTTTCTTTGCGGTTTTTGTTTGGTCTTGCTACTGAAGCTTGCAATAAGAATTGTTAGCTTAGAGCATTTTACAATCCTTCATTTATGTTTAATGTACAAAAGAGTAACTTTTTCTCTCTTCTCACACAGCCCTCAATGAAATCGAGTTTGACACCCTTGCACTAGAATATAAATTGAGACCACACCTCATTCCATACTAGCACTGATGATGTTACCTAGTTTGGTAATGAAATGTCTGCAAGAAAACAATCGGGCTCAGAAAGTACCTCTTTAAGAAGATTATGCTCTTCTGCTTATTTAAAAACTACAATACTGCAATAGCATGGATTCTCCTGGGAGATAACTTTTCTCAGTTATAATCCTGTGTAGCTGTGAAGCTGCTTTTCTTCTTTATAGTATACATTTAATTATAAGTCATCATTTATTCAGATACTTCAGAAACTGGACAGTCTGTAAGTGGTCTTTACACGTATGCCATTCATGCATAAACAAACATTTCTAGATAGAAAAATATTTTTTAAAACAAATCAAAGATGTGTCCATATGATGTGTTTTGGTTACTTCCAAAGTTAGGAATAATAACTCAAGTTGTGATCACAAGACAACAAATGACCCAGGAGATTATAATGCAGGACCCAGGATATCACAACAATAGAACTTGCAAGGCCATCACACAACCTGTAGGTCTAGGCGTGTTTGGGTCTTTTCCTGTGTAATATTGAGAGTATCTTGGTGATGTTTCAGTGAGGTCCCACTCGCCATCTTCAGGCTGGTGTTTTCAGCTTCGTACTACTGTGAGCAAAGTGTGATCAGAGTTGCCGTCTCTCTATAAATACTGTGGGGGGGGGGGTTGGTGTGCTGGGCTTGATGTTTGCAGATTGGTTGGCTTTTTTGTAAGATCATATATGGCTGATCATATATGGCTGTGTGTCTAACAGCCTCCTGTGTTGTAACAGCCTGGGTAATGGGCTGAGTGGTGACCTTGTGAGTTCTATTGTTGTGGTATCCTGGGTCTTGTGCTATGATCTCCTGGGTTGTTTGTTGTATTGTAACTTCTTGAGTTCTTGTGTGATTTCCTGAGTTTTGTGATGTGATATCCTGGGCGGGTGGTTGTGATGCAGCATTCTGGGTTTTGATTTGGCTTCAAATTGTGAGATCCGAGTTTGTGTTCTTGGCGTGTGTCAGTTTGTTTGGTTTTGGGGTCAGGGTGTGTGACAGCTGGCTATGCGGCCGTAGTCTGGTTTCTGGATGGTAGTTGTCTTTCATTTATAGGATGGGTTTGGGTTTTGGTCTGGTGAGGGGGATTGGTGGTGTTGTCTTGTGTAGTTTTGGGTCCGATGTTGGTTTTCGTGGCTGGGACTCGTTTGTTGTTGAGGGGATTAGTTTCCAGATGTCTGGTAGGTGGGAGTTATCATTATGTTTATTCATGTTATGGGGATGTTTCTCTATTTTGATGGCTTCCCTGATTATTCTCTTGTTGAAGTATTCAGTATTGGAGATTAATTTGGTTCCCTCAAAATTAATTTCATGTCCTGTGACTTTAAGGTGCTGGAAGAGGGACGAAGTGTTTTCTTCTTTTCTGACTGCGTTCTTGTGTTCTGCGATGTGTGCTTTTATTCTCCTATTGGTTTGTCCAATGTATGTGACAGGCAATTGTTATACAGTATTTCATAAACTTCTTGGTTTTCTAGCTGGATCTTGTCTTTGGGGTTTCTTAGGATGTTGGCTATTTTTTTGGTCAGTGCCAAAGGCTGTCCTGATATTGTGTTTGTGGAGAATTTTGCTTATTTGTCTGTGGTGCCTTTGATGTAGGAGAGGAGTGCGATACCGTTATCTTGTTCTGTGTCTTGGTTTTTGTGGGATGTCTCTTTTTGGATTAGGTTGGTGTTTCTTTGGAATCAGTTGGAAATTAATACATTAGTGAGGGTGTGTAGTTCTGTTCTCAGGTGGTCTTTGTCGGCTTGGAATTTGGTTCTGGAGATGAGGGTCTTGGCTACAGAGTTGATCTGTGCAGGGTGGTGATGGGATTGTGCGTCTAGGTAGTGGTTGGTGTGTGTTTTCTTCCAGTAGATGGTGTGTCCTAGGGAGCCATTGGGTTTTTTGTAAAGGACATCCAGGAAGGCAAGTTGGTTGTTGGTTTCTGCTTCCATGGTGAATTGTATTTTGGGGTGTAGGTTGTTGAGATGTGTGAGTAAGCTGTCCAGTTTTTCTTTCCCATGTTGCCAAATTATGAAAGTGTCATCTACATATCTATGCTAGAGTTTGTGTTTGTGTTCGGATTTGTCTAGAGCATTGGTTTCAAAGTGTTCCATATATAGGTTGGTGATGATGGGTGAGAGGGGTGATCCCATGGGTGTTTCTTCTATCTGTTTGTATCTTTGTCCATTGTGGTTGTACTATGTGTTGGTTAGGCAGTGGTTGGTCAGATCTAGGCTGTGTTTGGGGTGGGCCATATTTGTTTTGGATGGCTGTCAAGGCTTCTTTGATGGGTACTTTGGTGAAGAGGGATATGACATCGAAGCTCACGAGTAGGTCGCTGGGTTGTAGGTTTTGTTTATTATTTTTATGAAGTGGAAGGAGTTTTGTACATGTGAGGTGATGGATTCTATGTAGGGCTGGAGTTGTTTGGTGAGAAATTTGGCAAGATTCTGTAGAGGTGAGCCTATGGAGCTGACTATGTGTCTGAGTGGTATTCCTTCTTTGTGTATCTTAGGGAGGCTATAGAGCTTAGGGCATCTGGATGATTTTTCTCTGGGGATGATTCTCTGCTGGATTTCTTCATTGATTGGAGAGGCTTTTATTTTGGATTTGGTGGTTTTTTCCAGGTAGGTGGTGAGGTCAGTGTTTAGAGGTTTGTAAGCGGGGTCTTGGAGTAGGTTGGATAGTTTGGAGTGGTAGTCTGATGTGTTCATTATGACTATGGTGTTGCCTTTGTCTGCTGGGAGAATGATTACGTTGCTGTCTTTCCTCAGGTTGTTGAGTGCTTTTTGTTCTTTGTGTAGGTTGCTTCTGGACAGGTTGCTGGTGCAGAGAATGTTGGTGAGTTCAAGTCTGATTTTGTTGGCTGCATCTGGGTTGATTTTGGTTAGGCTAGCTTCAACTCTGCATATGTTTTCAGTGGGGATGCATTTGGGGGTAACTGCAAAGCCGAATCCTTTGGAAAGGACATTGGTTTCTGCTATGGTGAGGGTTCTGTCTGATATGTTGTGTACTGTTTGTTTCATGCATTGTTGTGGGTGAGGGTTGGTTAAATATGTATTTAGTATAATACTAAATATGTATTTAGTATAATCATGTTTCAGCTTCTGATCCTTCACTCTGCATACTAGTTCTAAAATGTTATATAGGAATATACATAGCAATGTTATCCATTTTTTAATTCCTACCTCTATTCTAAATCTTAGTGGCCCATATCTTATTTTGGTGGTTCTATCCATCATATGGGAATGATGGAGGGCAAAAGAAGAAAGGGATGGCAGAGAATGAGGTAGATGGATGGAGTCACTGAAGCAATTGGTGTGAGCTCAAATGGACTCCAGGGGTTGGTAGAGGACAGGAAGGTCTGGAGGAAAGTTGTCCTCAGGGTTGCAATGGGTTTGACCAGACATGGGCAAACTATGGCCCGCGGGCCACATCCGGCCTGTTGGGCTTTTTAATCCGGCCCACTGAACTAGTTACTAGCAGGAATCAGCCCAATGAAAAGCTAAGCATTATGTACTCTGAAGTAAATTATTAACTCAGATGGTAAAATACTCGTTAATCACATTAGCGGTAGCTTACTGAACACAGTCCACAAAGCAGATTTATCCAGAATATTCCACTGGTTGGAACCGCCCCACCTTCCTCAACCACCTTATTCCATTTATGCGGTAGCGCTTATCACGCCTGCCCTTCCCGGATGCCAAGGCCTTTCATTCTAGCCAGGAGATTGACGGTCAGTGAAGGGGTAGGGCTTGTTTCCAGGAAATGACGTTGCAGGCAAAGCAACATGGCTGGCCCCCAATGTGTTTCTGGCTGGTGAGGAAGGGGTTCACACAAACACTCCATTCTCCTATTCTGGCCCGGCCCCTCTGTCAAATTTTAGAAACCATTGTGGCCCGCGGGTCAAAAAGTTTGCTCACCCCTGGGTTTGACCCAACTTGGCAACTAATAAGAACAACATCCATCATCTCATTGTTTTAATACTGTATATTAATTCTTATTGATTTTTTGGCATGCTTTCCATATTCTTCCTTTAAAGTTTTATGTCTACATTTGTCATTCTTACTTAGTCTGAGTGTTCCCTCTGTCTCCTCTATCTCTTGCTACCAGAATTTCACTCTACCTATGAGTGCCTCTATCCTCATTTCAAAAATGTCTTTCTACTTGTCTGATTCCATTTTAATCCTCTAAATAGTCTGTTTGATCTATTTCATCCATTTGAGTTATCTCTTCCTTCACCTCACCTTTTAAGTTTATTTGTTGCTTTATCTGCTCTTCTCTGTTTTTTCTATTCTCTCCTTTATTTTCAAGTTTTGTTCTTCATTGTTATTTGCTGAACATTTTCTAGTCTTCCATCTCTATTATGCATTAAATCCTTTATCTCCCTATGGTTCTTGGTTATAGTTTCATACATAACTTGAAACATCAATGATATTTCTTTTTGAAACATGCTTATTATTTCCTGTTGCTGCATTTTATCTTGTTAATAAATCCAAGAGTTATTCAAAAATCATCAAAATCCCAAACTCTGATTGTTTATAGCAACAAAAAGTAAATATTAAATTATTCACTCAGTCCCAAAATCAATCCTCAAGGTATGTTACCTTTATAGTTCTTTATACTCCTCCACCAGTCAGTTTACTCTTTCCAGCTTTTCCCTTGTCTTCTTCTGTCACAGCCAGCTTTGTGAAATAGTCCACTTAGCAATCTTCAAAAGTCTCAGAAGTTTCCCCTCCTTGTCGTAAAACAAGTTGATATCTAAGAGCGCACAGCGAGAAACAGTCTTCCAAAATATATTTACCTCCACTCAGCATTATTTAGAAATTAGAAATTATTTCCAAGATTTCCCAGCCTTGTAGAAATATAATGTATTTCTTTTATTTCACCAGTAGATGGAATCATCAGCCTGAATTTCAATGTGGCACCCAAACTAACAGCATAAATTTCTTTCAATAAATTATTCACTTCCCCACGATCAGCACAATATTTCCAACATTTAAAAATGCCTATTCAAAATGATGTCAATAAATCTAATCATTCTCTATTTTGAAAATTATATACACACACATATATTTAGGTTTCCTTTCCATTTGAGACTATAATCTTTGTCTAAATAATTATTTGCCGCTTTCAGTGTTTTACAGAGTTATTTTTTCAGAGATACTTTTCTTTGGAGTTTAGTTTCTAGTAGAGAAGTTGAAAATCATCTCATCCAGCTCCAGTCCACTGTTCAAACACCTCTGTAGCACATTTCTTTGTCTTCAGTTGTTCCAGCTTCACAGTGGCCATAATGGCTGCCTCTCTTCTTCATTGTTGGATAGAAGAATGAACTTTGCATCAGCAGGAGAGTTGCCACTCTGCAATCTACAAAGCAGCTCTCCTTTCTTTGTCACCCCTCCACGGTGACTTTCAGGGCCACCCAACAAATAGAGCTTCCTATGACTGTATTGTAGCGATGCCAAACTGGAATTCCCCCAAAGTAGCAGATACTTTTTAAACATAGACACAAAGAGACATATATTGCAAAACAGAAAATTAAATTGATAAGTTGCACATAAACCACCTGCTTTAAGTTGCACATAAACCACCTGTTTGACTTCTTAGAGTCAAACATAGAGCTCAAAATGTAAGGCTCATTTCTCTTTCTTCTTCTTAAGGTATTCATGACATATTTGCCAGTAGCATGTATTAATTAGTATTTAAGAGGAAGCTCTGAGGTGGGGAAAGATAGTCCATACATGCTCTGTTCTGTGGAGAGATTGTCTGTAATCATATTAATGGAATAATCTAGTCTATGATTTCCCAGAAAGGTTATATGAACTATACTATCATTTTCTCATCTTTTCCTGCTTCACAAACTTTTGACATAAGTTTGAAATTCTGTCCTCACTTATCAATTCATGGCAAATACTTTATATTTAAGATGGAGGATTCTGATAACATGTTTAAGAATACATAAGCATTCCAGAAATATGAATACTGAGATTTTGCCTTCAACTGCCCATTGTTTGCATCGTTATATAGTAAGTTTTAGAAAACAAATTGAGTTGGGATGCTAATGTCTCTGAGAATACAGACACACACACACACATGTATATGTGTATGTATATGTATGTATGGTGTGGTGTCTCGGGGTGTGAGTGTGTGTGTGTATTTATAGATTTACATGGGTACAAAGAATGCAGGTCTAGATGTGTTTGGGTCTTTTCCTGTGTAAGATTGAGAGTATCTTCGTGATGTTTCGGCAAGGTCCCATTCACCATCCTCAGGCTGGTGCTTTCTGCTTCGTGTCATTGCAAGAAGTGTGTGACAGGAGCTGCTGTCTCTCTATAAATACTGGTGGGAGTGCATGGTGTGCTGGGATGGTTGGCTGTGCTGCTGCCCCTTGATTGGTTGATGGAGTTAATGTTGGTATAATGGGCTTTGTGATGGCCTTGTGAGTTTTGTTGTGATGATATCCTGGATCTTGTGCTGTGATCTCCTGGGTCATTTGTTTTGTAGTGCTCTTTTTGCCATTAGCCTCCCATGTTTTAACGGCTTGGGTAATGGGTTGTGCGATGGCCTTGTGAGTTCTTTTGTTATGATATCCTGGGTCCTGCGTTCTAATCTCCTGGGTCGTTTGTTGTGTTTTGATCTCTTTTCCATTAGCCTCCTGTGTTGTAACAGCTTGGGTAGTGGGTTGTGTGATGACCTTGTGAGTTTTATTGCTGTGGCATCCTGAATCTTGAGGTGTGATTTCCTGGGTCATTTGCTGTGTTGCAAATTTTTGAGTTCTTGTGGTGTGATTTCCTGAGTTTTCTGATGTGGTATCCTGAGTGGGTGGCTGTGATGTAGCTTTCTGGGTTTTGGTCTGGCTTTGAGTTTGAGGTCTGGGTCTGTGTTCTTGACATGTGTCAGCTTGTTTGGCTTTGGGGTTGGGGGGTGCGACAGCTGGTGAAGCAGCCATGGTCTGGTTTCTGGATGGTAGTTGTCCTTCATTTATAGGATGGGTTTGAGCCTGGGTCTGGAGAGGGGATTGGCGGTGGTATCCTGTGTTGTTTTTGGTCTGGTGTTGGTTTTTAGGCTGGGACTCATTTGTTGGTGAGGGCTAGTTTCCAAATGTCTGGTAGGTGGGATCGTCCTGTTTGTTCATATTATGGGGTGTTTTTCTATTTCGATGGCTTCCCTGATTATACTTTTGCTGGAGTGTTCAATGTTAGATATTGATTTGGTTCCTTCAAAATTGATTTTGTGTCCTGTGGCTTTGAGGTGTTGGAAGAGGGAGGAAGTATTTTCTTCCTACATACAGTACGTGTCAAAAACTACCGCTAGACTTTTAAGACCCTTTGGAATAGGTGTTGCTCATAGACCAGAAGAAACAATACGAAAATGCCTTATGAAGCCAAAAGATCCTGTACCTGCAATTAAACAATCCAGAATGGTTTATTGCATCCCATGCAAAACTGTGGTGTCAAATATGTGGTCCAGACAGATAAATGTTTTGCCACCAGATTTTCAGCTCCGGGTTACATAATATTATGTAACCCAGAGCTGCCATTCAAAAAGAGGGTCTGCATTGGGGTTTTCCGAACTGATACTCAGCTGTGCGTGAAACAGCTGAGTGTCGGTATTGCAGCAGAGCAAGGACTGTAGCCATCCAAAACAGACCCAGAAACCCTAAACCCCACAGCTACGGGTAGTATTGGTCACATTGCAGTTGATCCAACTCGACCACACAGCTGCTGAGTGAGTCCGTGCCGCCTTGCTTCTTCTGGATGATCACAAGGCAATAAACAAAGAAACTATGATTAGTTGAGTTCTGGAGTGGGGTGGGTCATGGTGGGGGCATGCGCATGCATGGTTGGCATGCAGGGTGGGGGCGTGGCAAACAGCATTTAACTGGTGAAGGGAGAACAGGAGGCAATGCTAACTTCACTTTACTATGATGGTAATTGTCAGTTTGTGCTGGAGGTTATGGCAGAATAAATCCTGATTCTCATCAATCAAGGCTGAGTCCATCTCTGTTTCTGCTGGACCCTATTGGAACCTGATAGAAAGTTAGCATTCACCCCACTTTTCTTATCTCTGTTGGTGTTAGATTAGAATGACAGAAGGTATGGAGTCTGGGATTAAAAAGGCTGGGTTGCAAGAACCAGTTTCGTTGAAGGGGTTGATAGCTCCATCTGTTGGAATGTAGCCAGTGGTGCGATCAAAAGAGTGACATACATCATTAGAAGCTGGATCAGGAACCTTGGAAGTGTCGCAGCTGGCTCAAGGCTCAAGTTCTACTGTGGAGGTGGAGTGGTGGCAGAGTGCCAGGGCCACTGGACATGGGCCCCTTAACCAACCCACCCTTACACCATCTGGTTCCCACTTGTCATGCTGGAAGGAAAGGTGGTTGACAGGAGAGGAGGATGGTGAGTGGAGCTATTCAAGTGCTTTGGGTATCCTGACAGCACAGTTCGGGGAGGCTAGTTTCCGTGAAGGCTGGGAGGACAGTGAGGAGGCATAGCAGATGCATTTGGCAGCAGAAACCAGGCCGGGTGTGGTGCAACATGGTCGTTTCTGACTAGCCAGCCCAAAATTAAAAGTAGATGTTCCAACATATCAACAACCCTGCAGTAGAGACCAGGCAGTGTCCTCAAACCCCATGGGTAGGCACTATACCAGTACCAGACCAATAGGACAACATGGAGCAGAACAGGTATCACCTAAAAGTGGGTTTTCAATGCCTTGTTGGTCTCCCGGACTGTATGGGAGTACACTCCACAGAGTTTAAAATTTGTTTTTAAATTGTTATTAATTTATTGTTTTTAGATGATTGTACACTGCCCCGAGTCTCTTTTTGTGAGAGGGGTGGTATATAAATTGAATAAATCTAAATCTATTTATGCAACTCATTAATGAAGTCCTGAAGGATTTTTTATACAAAGGAGTGCTAGTGTACCTAGATGACATATTAATACTCAAACACCTTGGAGGAGCATGTTTGACTGGTACATCAAGTACTACGGAAGCTCTTCAATGCACATTTGTATGTTAAATTATCAAAATGTGAATTCCATAAAATGCAGTTAGATTATTTGGGTTTCCGAATATCACCAAGAGGAGTAGAGATGGATCCATCTAAGGTACAGGCACTATTAGATTGGCAAGCTCAAAAAATGAGAAAACAGTTACAAAGTTTTTTAGGGTTTGCAAATTTTTATCGGCAATTTATTCCACATTTTGGAATAACTGATTTTAATAACTGATTTACTAAAGACAAAACGACTATCTAAGCCACTGTGGCCGAGTATGCCAATTCAGTGGACATTATCTTGTCAAAATGCATTTGACCACCTTAAAACCCTTTTTGTGCATGAACCTGTTCCAAAACACCCAGATACCTCGAAACCATTTGTGGTGCAAGCGGATGCTAGTGCAGTAGCACTAGGAATGGTACTCTTACAACATAATGACCAGGGAATATTACAGCCATGTGCATACACATTCCCGAAACCGAACAAGACTGAACGAAGATGGGCAATTTGGAAAAAGGAAGCTTTTGCAGTCAGATGGGCATTATTAACCTGGAGACATTTATTAGAGGGAGATAGTATTCCGTTTGAGCCTGGAGGCTTCCCAGGTAGGTGTTTCATGGACACATCCAAGACAACTGGACACATAAGCTTCTATGCCCTTTTTCATCTTTGGACACCAAAACTGTCTCCTTACCAGGTGAAGGGTCTTCACAAGCCCAAAATGCCCTGTGGATTTTACATCATAGCTCCTCTGCAGGACCAAGGTTTTCTCTGGATGGTTGGCTGGGACATAACACTTTACTCCCCTTCCATGCCAAGCCTTACTTTATCAAGAGATTATGTCTGGAACTACTCATCCATCCTCAAGGTATCTTTTGCATCACAGAGTCCCCAGCTGGCTGTGGGGAGATTGTTCCCTGCTTCTTCATAAGCGCCGATGCTGTGAGCTGCCTGGATGGGATAATGGAGTTAACTAACTCTTCTTGGATACTGGGGCATGCAAAAGAGAGCATCTGCTAAGAAATTCTTCCCACCTGACAAGTGGATGAAATTGAAGCAGTTAAAATACTGAGCATATTGGACCTGCTTAGGGGATGGCTTTCTCAGGTCCTTTAAGACATCCAGGTTCTTGTGGTCCATCCACACTTTGAATAGAATTACTGCCCTCTAAGAACTGCCTGGAGGAGAGGAGATCTCATTGGACCATAATATATGCCTTCTTCTCCCAGATGTCCCACTGCCTCTCAGAAACAGACAACTTGAGAGACATGTAGACACCTGGTTCCAACTCTCCTTTTTCATTCCTCTGGAATAAAAACATCCCTACTTCCACATCACTGGCATCCATCTGGATCATGAAAGACTTGTTTGAGTTTGGGTACTGGCTCACCAGCAAGGATCAATTTCAGCTTTTTGAAGGCCATTTGACATTTGATGGACCAGTTTAGTGACTGACTCAATTTGAGCTTCACTCCCCCTCCCATCTTGAGCAAGTAGGTGATGGTCAGGACTATCTGGACAGACATGGCGATGAACTGCTGATAAAAGTTCACAATTCCCAGGAATTCCTGTAACTGCTTCCTGCTCTGAGGGGCCTCCCATTCCAGGATTGCCCGGGTCCATCTCAACCCATCCTTGTAGATGCTGTACCACAGGTAGTCCAGGCTGATGTCACATTTAAATAGCTGCATATGTAACTAGCTTTGCCCACCTCCTCATGTACTATTCTCATTAGCCTTACATGCTATTCCATGGTCTCAGTATAATTTTGAATCTCATCTAGGTATACCAGCACCCCTTTGTACAAGTGTTCATGCAGGACCTTGTTTATTAATTGCATGAATATGGCCAATGCCTCTTGCAACCTAAATGCATCACACAAAATTGGTAGCAATCCAGAGGGCAATTAAATGCAATTTTCCACTCACCCCCTCTTTAATTCTCACTCAGTAATAGGCTTCTCTCAAGTCCTGATTAGTAAAGATCTTTCCTTTGGTTAGGTAGCCCAACTTGTTTCTCATGTGGGAAAGGGAATACATATTCCCTATGTAAATACAGTTCAGTCCCCGGTAATCAACTCATAATCTAATATCTTGCATCTTTCTTTTCTTTTGAAAAGTACAGGGTAGCCATCCTTGATTTTTCTGGCTAGATAAATCCCCTGGTTAAGTTCTTGTCTATAAACTCCTGAAGTTCCTCCAACTTCCTTGGCATCATGGAATACATCTTTGGCTTAGGTAATTTAGCCCCTGGCAAATTTCAATAGCACAGTCTGTGGGATGATGGAGCAGGAGCATGTCATATTCCCTTTTGCTGAATACCTCTGCTAGGTCATGGTATTCAAAGGGAATTAGCGACTCTAACTACTCACTTCTTTTTAGTATATTTGCTGATTCTATTTTCACTTTCCTAACTGCAGACTCATGCCTGGCATTCAGCGTTTCATTGGCTCCTGCTGGCTAGCTGTTTTCTTTCTCATTTGCCACTTGTTGCTGTTCCAATCTGTTGAAGGATCCCATTTCCTCAACCAGGCTAATCATTCCAGGCTTGTCATTCCAGGAGCCACAATAAAAAAAATAGTCTCTACATGGGTCCCAGCTGTGTGGCTCACTGACTGCATTAGGCAAGTTGCTGATAACCCTTCCCATAAGGGAACCATCTAACTGGAAGAACCCAATGGGTTGCCTTCCTCAGCCTCAGTCTTTGTTGCTCCACTGTCTGAAGGCTAATTAGACACCAAATGTACTCTGAGTCCAATAAGGCCATAAGAGCCGCTGTTACTCCCAAGGAGGGCACAAAAATCTCCAATCGGGTTGTGATAGGGATGATGATGGCACTTACCATTGGATCATCTGCCCTTTCACTGTCACTTTGATAGAAGACCAAGCTGGAGTTTTTGTGGGTTGGACTTCCCTCATTTTGGCTGGATTTGGGAGAGATGTCCACAACCTGTGGAGCCAGCTATGTTTTTTCTTTCGGCTTCATGGGTAGTTTTTTCAGCTTGGGTTGGACTGGGGCTCATGGTGCAGATGCTGGTCTTGGTGCAAAACAGTTGGCTGCTTGGTGACCTTTTTTTCCCAATATTGGAAATATGCTCCTATGATTAGGATTCTTCCCCATGATATGGGTTGTACTATCTTCCTCCATGGGGTCCCGGGCATCTCTTGGGCATTCTTATGCACAGCATGTTTCTGTTATACTGTCATGATGACCTCCACATTTGTGGCTAATTGGATGAATCCCTCGTTCGAAGGTCACAAGGAAAACAAAACACAAGGACTTAATCATCAGGCTGGAGACTATGGATAAAAAATGGAGACTATAAGTCAAGGAGAGAAGAAGACAAGACAAAATATTCAAGTTGAGGAACAAATGAATAAAAATGTTGTAAAGTGGAAAAGGGGGATTCAAAAAATGATACAAAAATGCAAGATGCACAATGGTAAAAAAAAAAGAAAGAGAAAAGAAATTAGACAAAGAAATAGTAGTTTGAGAAGAGTTAAGGAGGAAACTGGGTCTCTGGTAATCCCATGAGGTAAAGAGGTAAAAGAAAAAAATAGACATGTTGAAATTGAAATATAGGAGAAGGAGGGGGGGTGAGAGGAAAATTTAAAACAAATAAATTAGATGGTAACAAAATCAGAAGCACATTGAGAAAGTATTTAACTCATAGGCAAGTCAAGGGGAAGATAATATGTTTAAGGAGGAGGAGAGATGACAGAATTTTTTTAAAAATGGAAAGAAGGCAGTGGCATTAGATAAAAGGTTAGGAGAAAGGGAGAGAAAATTAGGGGAATAATATTTTTAAACATAATCTTTTTATTGTATTTTGAATTTTAATACTGTACTCAATATGAAATTAGAGAAACTTTTTAGAGAAGAAGGTATAATATATGTAATTGTTAAAAATGTTTAGAGTTAAGAAAGGTTTTATAATGACATTTAAAGGTGTATTGACAGACATTAAATCTAGAAGAGGAATGGTATAAAAACAACATTGAAATAACATGAAAAATGTGTAATATGATTGGTATTTTTACTATTAGAATATTTTAAAAGTTAAGAGAAGAGTAGAGAATTGGATAATAGAGATTAGTACAATTTTGAATTGATGAATTTTACGTAGAAAAAGGGAAGAATATATTCAAGAGAAGCATTGTAATTAGATTTAAGAATATAATGGGAAATGCAGAGGACAAATTTGAAAATGTTTGTACCAAAAATGAACTAAAAGATACCCAGATAACACGCTGAACACACAGAGGTAAGTTGTCTTGAAAGAAAATATATGAAATTATGGAATTTTTATTATGTTTGTTAACTATTTTTATGTGAAGAGACATTTGTATATCTGATTATATATGATTTGATCAATATGTGATGTTATGTATAAATATAAGAAAATAAAATAAAAAAATTACAAAAAACCCTACTTGTATCCTTATGCCTTTCCTCTTTCCTGGGGGGAAAAATTCCCTAATTTAAATGGCCTGGTATTTTGCTTTCAAAAATGGAAACAGTGCATTCCTTATAGAAACAGGTAGAGAGACTAATTTTACACAAGCAAGAGAATCATACATAAAAAAGAACTTGGAGAGAGAGCTGTAATGATACAAATACTCCTAAAGATAATAACCAAAGATAAAATGCATGTCTATGATAACGTTGATGAAAAAGGGCTTAAAATATTCTGAGAATAGAAATTGAGGTGTTGCAGAAGAGAATACTAATGGTTACTTTTTATTTTCTTTTTATATACTTTAGTGAAATGCAAATAGACATGCAATGTGAATATGTTTCGTACAGGAGACTCTTTAAGAATTATATTATGAATGAAGTATTTTAGATTGGAAGGGTTTTTCTGCCTATTTGATATTAGCTTCCATTCTGATGTAATGTTCATATTTCCATTCACTTGAATTGGTTCAGGATTGTCATTTCTTTGGAAAAAATGTTAAACTGTTAAATTTCAATGAAAATATTCTTAATATCTAATTCTTTGTGCATCAGTCAATATTATCCAGTCCATTTCCTGAATATTTTCTATTCTTTTCTCATTTTTTCCATTTTTCTTTTTTATAAGCATAGAAATTTTGTGTTATAGAAAAAAAAAACTGATGCTCTCTCACAAATAATCAAGGTGCAAAAATAAAAGATTGTAAAAGAATTGCAGATTGCAGATTTCAACAACAAAGGAAATATGAGAAATTACTGATAAGTCAAAAATCCATTACAAAAATGATATATGTCTGTATATTCTAATATTGTGAGATCAAATAATATATAGACAAGCAATAAACTGCAGAATGTTAGTTCAGTGTTCAAGTATCACATATAAAGAAAGTTCAGTGTGTATTTTTTTAGCCTGATGAGATAATTTTGACTTATATGCTTATGATGGGCTGGGAGTCTGGTTTGAGAAAGATTTTTTGTGTCTGTATTCTGAAAATGGATACTTTAAGAATCATTTTTTTTTTTAAAAGATAACCCTTCATGTAATCAGAACAATAAGTTTCACAGAAATTTTCTAAAGTGAATTAAATTGTATAGTCAGGTCCTGTTGATGCCTAGTTGGAAAATAAGCCAGTGATTTCAATGAATCTTATGGCTATCTTATGGAGTCTCTAAATAGGTGTATAATTCCTCCCTTCAATATTTTTATAAACATATCAAGGTGGGAAATACACATATACAATATTCCTTTCTCCTATTTTCCATACCACAACAACCTCAATGAGATGAATTGGGTGGTGGGAAGGAGGGAGGGAGGGAGGGGGAGAGGGAAAGGCTAGTCCAAAGACACCCAGCTGGCTTTTATGCCTAACTTTTAATGTTTAATATTAAGATAATTATAAATTTTAACAAGATTAGTTGGTATATTTTGATGTAGGGGATTTACATGAATAGCATAAATTAAAAGCCAGATATACAGTGAATTGGATATAACATATAGAATGTTACATCATTCAGAAGTGAAGCTCAGGGTTTCCAAAATGTAGAGCTCTTTTTACACATAGGGGATCTCTTCCTTCTTAGTTATCTGTTGCATTAAGCATTTTTTCATTTCATTGTACTTTTTTAAATGGAAAGGAGAACTGAATGTATCAGTCATAAGTGCTACTTTATGGGAAGAGTACCAATGCTTAGTTCCATTTTGGTAATTTAATGATGGCAAGTTTCCTTAGTAAATGAAATTTTGAGTACTAGAATACTTATCTTATATCCAGACCTTGAACATAAAAGG
>JAEANM010002883.1:0-23453 GCA_017656035.1 Myanophis thanlyinensis | reverse complement strand
AAGATTCCCTGCTAGCTGCTTCCAGCAACTTAACTAGCACACACACATTCCTATACACATAATACCAACCCCCCCCCACATAAAATTTCCGTTTGAATCTTGACATCTGGATTCTTCTGGCAGAGAAGCTGCATGAAGAGATTGACCGGGTCATCGGGGGCCACCGTGCCCCCTGCATGGACGACCGGAGTCAGATGCCCTACACGGATGCCGTCATCCATGAGATCCAGCGCTACGCCGACATTGTCCCTATGGGGGTGCCCCACACAGTCACAAGGGACATCGAATTCCGGGGATATAGTCTCCCCAAGGTTTGTGAAGTAGAGAACACGGGGTGGGGGGTGAGAGGCTGGTTCCCAAAACGAGAACCCTGTCTGCCTTCTCTCCCTGTCCAAAGGGCGCTAGGGGGGCACGAGGCTGTCCTCTCCGCTCAGTAGGGGAGAAGTGGGCTCAGGGCGGCCTCTGCTCTGCTCAGCCAGGCCGTCTCATCCCGCTTCCCCCCCTCCCAGGACCTCAACGTCATCCCCTTGCTCTGCACATCCCAGTTTGACCCCACGCAGTTCCAGAACCCTAGCGCCTTCGACCCGACCCACTTCCTGGACGAGAGCAGGCGGTTCAGGAAGAAGGAGGCCTTCATGGCTTTCTCAGCAGGTAAGGGGAAGAGAGGCTGCCCACGGGAACCCCTGCTCCTCGCTCCAGGGACCCCTCGGCCCCCCTAGCTGGAAAGAGGCCTCATCCAGCGGTGGGGCAGGAGAGGCCAGGAGCCACATCGGTTCCTCTGAGGCAGGGAGATGATCAGGCTGGCAGGTGCCGTGTGTGTGTGTGTGTGTGTGGGTGTGTGTGTGCGCGCGCGTGTGTGTTGGTCACTCGCTTCCTGGCATTTTCCCAGGAGGGGCTAGAGGTAATCAAAGGAGCGCTTCCTCCAGATGTATTGGACTGCAAAGTTCATCATGCTCAGCCAGCAGGGCGGGGTCATCGGGGAGGGCGAGGGACTGTCCGGGGGCTTTGGAAACAGCAGAAGCTTTGGGGGGGGCAGGTGCCAGGCTGGCAGAGGTGTCAAGGAAGCCTTCTCTCCCCACAGGCAAGCGGGTGTGCCTGGGCGAAGGCCTGGCCAACATGGAGCTCTTCCTCTTCCTCACCACGATCTTGCAGAACTTCCGGCTGAAAGCCCTGGTGGAGCCGGCAGACATTGACATCACCCCCGAGTCCACCGGCCTGGGCAGCATCCCCCGGCCTTACCAGTTCTGCCTCCTCCCCCAATGAAGGTCTGGCTCCCCTGGGGAGGGTCCAGCGGCAGTGGGTTTCAGATGCCTGTTGGGGGTCCCTGCCCCCCCTCAGGTGGACCCCCAACCCCTCCTTTTCTGATGCTGCCTCACTTTCCTCTCAGCCCAGTGCTCCCAGCCTTCCCAGTCACGCCGGCCGGCCGCATCTGCCTGCCTCCTCCCTCCCGCCCTCCCTCCCTGGGGATCTCTGGAGATGCTTGCCCTGGTGCCAGAGGGTGCCAGGCTCGGCTTTCTCTCAGGCTCAGGCACCCCAGCAGGCCTTGCCTAGTGCCAGAGAAGAAGGCCTTAGAGCGGGACCCCCGGGGGGGCACGGGCCATCTGCCCTGGAGGTGCCAAGGACGCAGCCGAGTGCTGCCAAGGGGGTCTTTGCAAGGCTGAGGAGGGTCTGCCTTAGGAAGTGCTGGCTCTACTTTCGTTACTCAAAGCCCGCTGGCATGATGCTGTTTTCCAGGGAGTGCCAGGGCTGGCAGTGCTGAGGAAACAGGCCGGTTGCCTAACTTCCGGGGGGCAGGGGGATTTCAGAAAGGGGGCCGGGGAGGCGGAGAAGCACATCCAGGCTCCCCACAGGAAGGCAGGCCAATCTGCACAGCGCCTGTCCCAGCCAGCCAGGGAGGAGAGCTCTGCTGCCAGAGTCGATTCCTCAGTGGGTCCCTGGGTCTCACAGCCACCAAAGTATAGCTGGTGACTTTCAAAGGGATCCCTTCTGCCCCCACCCCACTGGAGGGGTTTTTATGACCCTGCTACCCCAGGGTGTGCCGGCTTCCCTAACCCCAAATCTTGTTCGCTGGAAGTCAGAAGAGCCTGGAGAAAGGGAAGCCATTTGGGCAGCCTGTGTGCAAATCCCGCCCAGATTCCCACCTGTGGCCCTCAATGCAGAAGGAGAGCGTCTTGTGCATGCTTGCTTAGCATTTTATTCAGAATACTTGTATCCCAAAGACCCTCAAAACAATTTACAAACAATTCTGAAAGATAAAAACTCGCTGAAATTGATTAAGAGAGCAGAAGAACCTCTAAAAAAACAGGATTATTCCAGGTCCCGTGACTGCTCTCAGCCCATTTCTCCAAGGCAAGCCTCTCCCCCCGCAAAAAAACAAGTCAAGGACAGGAGCCAAGGGGTAGGGGGTGAGGGTCCCACTTTCTCTACAAGGAAAGCATCTTCCAGAGGTTTTGAAAACTGACGGGTGTTTTAACATAAACATATGCCAATGTGGCTTCACTGACTTGGAAGTAAACTTTGATAACATTTGATACTGTGCAATTCAATCTTGCATAATTATGTGACTTATTTCTTTTTGTCCCCCTGCAAAATTATCCCCTTTCAGCCTGGCCTCGGGGCCTGAAACATTCCACCCCACAACAGGCATGAAGGGCTCTCAAGGGCCAGGTTAGATGGAGGGTTGGGCGGCTGTGGAGTAACCCAATGCAGCCAAGGCCTTGCGGTCCCTCCATGTTTGCTCTGGTTGTTCTTTTCTTGCTGTTTGCATTGGGCGCCTCTTGGAATCATCTCAGGGCAAACAAGCCCCGGCCGAAGCTTACTCCAATTAAAGGTCAAGGCACAAAACAAAGCACTTTGTGCCGGCCGTTTCCCAGTTCCGAAGCCTGGAATCCAGTTCAGGGCTGGGGAACCGGCCCTTTTGGCTGAGTGGCCGCAGCCCAAGCAGCTCCTCCTCAGGTGGCGGACAAGTCAGGCTCCCTGGAGAAGGTGAGGCAGCGTTGCACTCCCCTAAAGGCTGTGGGCGAAGGGAAGGGGACTGGCGGGCACTTTGGGCCCTGCATTCCTGCCCTTCTCCGCCCAAAGGGAGCCCGACTCTTAAGCCGAGCCCACCAACCTGCGCGCCCAGGAAAGCCCGTCCCCACTGAAAGAGAGGCAGTGGGACACGGCGGCAGGCTCAGCGAGAGAGTGGACGGCAGGTGTAGGGCCGGGGAACGTTCCCGATGCCGCTTGCCAGGGGTGAGAGGTCAAGCTGGTCGCGGGGACAACTGGGCTGGAAGGAGAAGCGCTGCAGGAGAGCCGTCAGGTAGAGGAAAAGCTCCATGCGCGCCAAGGCCTCGCCCAGGCACAGCCGCTTCCCTGCGGGGCAGAAACGGGAGAAAGGGGGCGGTGGCTGAGCTCCCTCCTGGTGCAAAGGGTGTCCTTGCTCTCTCCGGGAAAGAAGCCAAAGCAGCCACCCCCCCCACAAGCCCTCCAGCCCCGGCTGCACTGCCCCCTCCCCGGCAGGAGTGGTGTCCCAGCCTGACCCAACCAGGGGCTCCCCGCTGGCCTCTGGCAGTACTCCAGTCCCTTCACTCACCTGCAGAGAAAGGCATGAAGGCATTGGAGCGGCGGAAGGCCCCCTCCTCATCCAGGAAGTGCCCGGGGTCAAACATTTCGGGGTTCTTGAACTGGGTGGGATCTTGGTGCACGGAGTGGAAGAAAGGCAGGATGTTGGTGCCCTGTTGGAAAGGAAGCGAAGCAACTGAGCAGAGCCGGGAACGTCTCAGCCTGGAGAGTGGCCTGCTTTTAGGGGGCCTTCCTACTCCTGCATCATCCACCCCTCAATATGGAAGGCCTCCCTGCCTTCTCTTTTCTCATCCTCTGCAACCGAGAAACAGAGGGAAGGTGCCCACTTGGTTGTGGCTTCATGTTTTTGCAGTCATGGTTGGCAACAGCTTGTAGGCATGGACCTGTTGAAAGGGCACGCAGCCAATGTTCCAGCAAAGTTTGCAGATGCCTACATAATGCACATCCTGGGAAAATGCACATACATTCAGGCAAAGACTCTCCAAAATGTATTAGACACAAGATAGGGGAAAGAATCACTGAAAAATGTGTAAATAGGAAAGTCATATTTACATTAACTTAGGGGAAATAGGAAAAACTAATATTAAATTTTGCACACCTCTTTTGAAAATGACTAAACTGAGAAACTGCACAGGACTGCAGATCTTTGCCTCTTTTTACCCTGAGATGCAATTTGGAGAACAGACAGTTCCCTGGCAGGAATGGAGGACTTACAATTAAAGCTACAGATATTTCTTTAAATGAGTATTAAACAAAAATTGACCAAATATTATTTGTCGTTCGTTCAGTCATGTTTGATTCTCAGAGACTGCTTGGACAAGTCCCTTCAATTTTCTTGGCAAAGTTTTCAGAAATGGTTTGCAATTGCCTCCTTCCTAGAGCTGGAAGAAAGTGAATAGCTCAGTCACCCGGTTGGCTTCATGCCCAAGGCAGGATTAGAACTCGGCTCTCCCAGTTTCTAGCCAGTGCCTTAACTGTTACACCAAGCTGGCTCTGCAGATATATTTTGTGGACTTAACAAATTACTATGGCCATCCATTTACCAAAATAAACTCTGGGCGGTGAACAAGGTTTTAAAACCAACACATAATGATTAGAAAATAAAAACCATTTAAAACAATCCCACAAAGAAACCCAATAAGAGCATGCAGGTGTCAATAAAAGTTGCATCCATCAAGCAACCGCCTCTGTTGGCACCATCAGTGTAAAAGAGACAGGTGTGAAAGCAGAAGGTTGCGCCGATGCCACCCAATTCACTGCCCTCCTGTGCCCTGCGGAGAAGATCACCCAGCCCACGCAGACCCACCTCTAAGGGAAGGCAGCTGCCACGCCTGCCAAGGAAGAACCACAGCCAGGCTGAGCAGGAGCTAAGCAGGGTGCAGCCGGCCTGGATAAACCCTCCTCCAGCCCAGATCCCACGGCACGCTCTCTGTCGCCCTGGGCTGCTCCCTCAAGTACCTCCGGAAAGAAGAAGCCCCGGAAGTGGGTGTCCTTGGTCAGGGCATGGGGGATGCCCATGGGGATGATGTCAGCAAACCTCTGGACCTCGTGGATGACGGCATCCATGTAGGGCATCTTTGCCCGGTCAGCAACGGAGGGGAGGCGCTCTGAGCCAATGACCTTTGCGATCTCCTCCTGCACCTTGGCTGGAGACAGAGGGGCGGGGAGGGCGTGAGACACCCACCCAGCTGCTTTGAGGACGGAGGGGGCCTGATCCCTCCCTCCATCTGCACAGTGCCCAGGGAGCAGCTCTGTCTAGCTGGCATCCCCTCTCTGTCTGCTGGGCAAAGACGGAGAAGGCCACCTGGGCCAGCCTCGGATGCCATGAATGGCGATCGCCTCTCTGGCTGCCAGGGGGGGGGGTGAAGAGGGGGCTCCTCTCCACCTCACCAGCTACTTCGGGGAACTTCATGAGGATGAGGATGGCGTAGCGGAGGGTGGTGCTGATGGTCTCGGTGCCCGCGAAGAAGAGGTTGTGGGTGGTCATGATCAAAGTGTCAGTGTGGAAGAAGCTGTGGGGGTCTTCCTTCTCCTGCAGGCACAGAGACCCCGGGCTGAGCCTGTGTGGCCACAAGGGCTGCTCCCTCCCCTCCCCTCCCCTCGCCAGGGCAGGCAGTCCTTGTGCAGGGAGGGGCTTCATGCAGAAGGTCAGCTCCGAGGCCGAATTGAATTTTCAGATCCTCCGGCTCTAAGATCCTGTGCCCTGATGGGGGGGTTGCATCTGGGCTGCCCATGAGCCACATCTGGCCACTAAGTTCCCCTCAGCCATTGCGGAGGGCAGATTCTGCGGAGAGTCTCTCCCCTTCCCCAAATTGCACTGCCACAGTGACCACCACTCTACGTTTGACAGGCTGCCCCTCCTCTGCCACGGAAGCCCCCACAGGGGACTACAAAGCCCATTCTCACCTGCTGCATCTTCAGGAGGAAGCAGTCTATGAAATCGCGTGGGCAGCTGGGGTCCAGGTTGGCCTGGTGTGCCTTGGCCATCTCCTTCACCAGGACCCGCAGCTTCTCAAAGTTGGCAAATATCTGGTTGTGTGGTCCAGGCAGGTAATACATGATGTGGGGGAAAATGTTGTACATCTAGGAAGAAGGAGCAAGGATGGGGTGTGGGGGCAGCCAAAGGAGGGGGGGATGGGTGGGACGTGGGAGGCAATCCAGCCAATCCCTTTTGGGAAGCACAGGGGCAAAGGATACAAAGACCCCCTCCCAGCCACACAACCCCACCCTTCTCTGGCAGCTTCCCAGCTTCCCCTCGGCAGTTACGGCAGTTGATTCAGGAGGCTCAGCAAACTCCCATCTTCAGCCCTTGACCATGGGCAGGAGGAAGTGAGGGGCCGCATCCCTCTCATCCTGAATGTGCTTTGAGATGGGCCAGCAAGGCCCAGATCTGGATCAAGAGCCGAGACAAAGGTTGCCTTTGCCTTTGCATCACTTTCGTGACATCATCCCAAGGGAGCTTTTTCAAAAGGAAACTGGACTTTGTTTTTTCTTGAAGTTGTTTCACTTCTCATCCAAGAAGCTTCTTCAGTTCTGTTGAAGCCACTTGGGGGTTCATCTCTGGGTCTCTGAGTCAGAGTGAAAATGGGTGTGGAACCTTCTTGGAAGTGCTGAAAGGACTGTGTTGTAAACAGGAGGTGGGTGGTGTCTATCGCTCCCCATCTGTTGAGGGAGGGCTGTTCAGTTTTAACATGGATGGCCTCTTTGACTCCTCTTTCAAACCAAAGCACCTTTGGTGGGCTGATGCTATGAAAGTGATGCCAGAGGCTGAGAAGAAATCAGGGCTCTGGATTCTGCTTGTACTTTGAAGATGAAACATCAAGAGTTTATCAGAAAGAAGCGGCCATGGCCATCATCCCCACAGGAGGGCCTGGCAGGAAAGAAGGGCAGCGGAGGGGCTGCTGCTTCCTGCAAGGCCTGTCTACTGCCTTTGCCCGGCCTCCCTCCACCCCAGCAGACGCTCACCTGGGCACAAGGAGAGCTGAAGAGGCGGAAATTGTCATTGATCAGCCCGATGAATGTCAGGAAATGCTGGTCCTCGTAGTCAAACCGATCTCCGAAGACTATGGAGCAGATGACGTTGGAGACCGAGCAGCCAAGCAGGAACGTGGGGTCAAAGGGCTCTGCAGCACCGAAAGCGAAAGGCCTGAGAGGCTGAGAGGTGGGCTAGCCAGCCAGTCCCCTCACCAATTCTGGTACTTCTTCACAAAAATGAGATAGCAGGAATTGCCCAAAGGGGCAGCCTGAATCTCTAAGAGCAGAACCCTCCGTGAAGGTAGAAAATCCACCAGATGGATTCATAGCTGGATGACCAATCGCACTCAGCTTAATGAAACTGCACCATGGGGGCGGGGGGAGTAAGCAGCGGGGGGGTCCCAAGGCGCTATCTTAAGGCCAGGACTCTTCAACCTATTCATCCATGATTTAGGCAAGGGGTAGAAGGGGAACAATCAAATTTGCTGATGATACTAAACTAGCAGGAGCAGTCAACACCCCAGAAGGCAGCTTTAAGATAAGATACAGAAGGATCTTGACAGATTCGTACGACGACATTTAATGTGGAGAAAAGCAAGGTTGTACACCTAGGCAGGAAAAACTGAAGGTGCAAGTACAGATTAGGCAAAACCTGGCTGGCACAACAGCAGCAGTTGTGAGAGGGGGACCTTGGAGTCCTACTGGACGCTCCCACTTAAAGAAGAACCATTGTGGGCGCTGCAGAGGAACAGAATGGGGATCACTTGAAGTGTTAATACCACTCTATAATGCCTTGGTGAGAGAGAGAGAAAGCTCACTTGGAATATTGCAGGCAGTTTTGGTTGCCATGATACAAAAAAGATGTTGAGAGTCTGGTAAGAAAGCAGAAAAGAACAACAAAGAGGGGACTGGAGGCTAAAACATATGATGAACGGTTGCAGGAATTGGGTGTGTCTAGTGAAAAGAAGGACTGGGAAGATACGATAGTAGGGCTCCAATATCTGAGGGGCTGCCACACGGAAGAGGGGGGTCAGCCTACCCCCCCGAGTGCCTGAAGGCAAGAAAAAGAAGCAAGGGATGGAAACGAAGCAAGGAGAGAAGCAACCTGGGATTAAGGAGCACTTTCCTGACAGGGAGGACAATTAACCCGTGGAACGGCTTGCCACCAGAAATTGTGGTGGCAAGCTCCATCCCTGGAGGTTTTCCAGGAGAGATTGGACAGCCCTTTGTCTGAAATGGTAGAGGGTCTCCTGCTGGAGCAGGGGGTTGGACTAGATGACCTCGAAGGCCCCTTCCAACTCTTGTTAGTCTGTTAGACCTGGAGGCTGAGAACCTGGTGCAGCTGACCCCCTTCCACCCCCAATTCCAGGGCCCCGTCTGACCTCCTGGCCCTGTCAGCCAGGCTCTGACCTGCCTGCCTTCCTTCCTGTTTCAGAATAACGTCCCATCCAGTATGATGACCCGGCGCAACACCTACGTCTGCACGGAGCGGCCTGGGGGCGACCGCCACTCCCTGCTCCAGAACGGGAAGGAGAACAGGTGGGCTGTGGGTGGGGCAGGGCGTGTGGGGCAGCACAGTGGTGGCTCTGGGGCACTGGCCGGGTCCGTTGCCAGGTGTCTCCAGCTTGGCCATTGGACGTTGGGTGGACTTCAAGCCCCAGAATTCCTCGGCCAGCCCTGCTGGGAGATGATGCCCACCTTCTTCAAGTGACCGAGGGAGAAACAGGAGCTGTGGCCACTCCCTGCTTGGTGGTGCCCCGCCCAGAAGCCCCCTTTCCTTATCCCCAGAGAGCAATGCAACTGGGGCGCCTGCCCCACAGCTCCCGAGGCAGCAGGGCCTTTGGCCACCTCGTGTCCAGAGACCAGGTAGAGGGCCGGCATCCCAAAGAGGATGGTTGCTACCGCCGGCTGTGACTCAGGGCTCAAAGGCCAAAACATTAGGATTTCTCCAATCTTTTGTCCCAAAGTTCTTCCGGGCACCACATTGTCGTCATGTTGGTGGCGAAGAGTCTCGGTTTGCCTGAGTGGTGCCCCCTCCTTCCTCCCCCCCTCGCAGCTCAGCCGCCAGTCGGGTGCCCCCGGCCTCCCCCTCCAGTCACAGCATCGCCACCTCCTCCTCCTCCTCCGACCGCAGCCGGCTCTCTCGTGGCACCAACATCCGCAGCACCTTCCACGGGGGCCAGGTGCGCGACCGGCGTAGCACTGGCGTGCAGAATGGGCCGCCCCCCTCTCCGACCCTCTCCCACGAAGCCCCCACGCTGCCTCAGAGCCGCAGCCGGGCCACCTCCAACCTCTTCAGCAAACTGACCTCCAAGCTCACACGCAGGTAAGCAGCGGCCGGGTCTTTCTGGAAGGGGGGAGCCGTGGTGGTGGTGGAGGTGGGGGGGCTGCAGCATGAATCCCGACTCCAGTTAATTTGTGGCATTCCGGTCATTCCTGGACTACAGGCAGCCCCTCAGCCCCTTTCCTACCCCTCTCCCCCGCAGATATATGCTTTGCCTTGCCCCATTTTACAACTTTCCTTGCCACGGTGATTAAATGAATCACTAACGTGGTTGTTAAGTAAATCCAGCTTCCCCATTGACTTTGCTTGTCAGAAGGTCACTAAAGGAGATCACATGACCCCGGGATGCTGCAGCAGTCATAAATGTGAGTCATGACCATGGGGATGCGGCAACGGTCATAAGTGTGGAAAACTGTCATACGTCCCTTTTTTCGGTGCCGTTGTAACTTTGAACGGTCACTAAATGGTTGTAAGTCAAGGACTCCCTGAGAGAAGGCAAGAGGGAGCAAACGGGGGGGAGAGTCCAAGGATGCTCAGCGCGCCCCTTTTTCTCTAAAGCCCCTCCACGGCCTGGCATTGCCCCCCCCATCTCTTGGAGGGGCAAAGCACCTTTGGGGCAGCTGTGCCCACCCCCCACCCCCGGTCCAGCAAGGGGAGAGGCCGCCTGCCTCTGCCCCACGGAGGACCCCCCTGTGCAGCCTCTCCCCTTGGGGACTCCCTCTGGGGCCTTCCCCACTTTCTTCCCTCTTGCCCTGGGCCTGCCATCCACAGAAAACCAGGGGGTCTCTTTCTCCCCCCCCCCAACAAGTCCTCGCACAGGTGCGGCCGTCATGCTGGTGAAACAAGGAGAAACTCCTGTTGTTAAAGTGTGGACGGTGACCCACCTGGCAGAGTCCTGGGGGGGGCGGCGGGGGGAGGTACAGATTTCATAACTGGCAATCCAGATGATCCCAGGGTTTCCTGTTGCCTGGCATAGCCGAGGCAGGGGGCAGCCCCCCCCAGAAGGCTGGCCAGAGACGGGGTGCCTTCTGCAGCCCCGGTGGTGGGGGCTTTGTCCCAGAGAGCCTGGCAGAGCCTTTAGGGCCCCTGGGAGGGCAAGCGAAGGAGCATGACGTCTGCGTGGGGCACGCATGGCTTTCCCCCCCCGGTGAGCCCTGGGTGGGGGGGCTGCTTCGTCCCAGCACTGCTTCTCCAGGAGACCCTCCTGGGAGAGGAGAGGAGAGGCGAGGAGAGGAGAGGAGAGGAGAAAGGCGGCTCCTCTGGCCCACCCCCTCCCCACCCCACCCTGGGAAAGGTGAGAGAGGAGGTGGGGGCAGAGGAACACAGCTGGCTCAGAGGGGCACAAGGCAGGAAGGTTAGAAGAGGAAGCCCCTTCCCACAACCAGGACATGCAAGCGAAGGGCCAAAGTCCGAGGCAGCCCCATCCTGAGCATGGGCCCCACAACTCCCTTGGCAGGGCTGTGGGGCACAGAGGGACCCTTGCAGGAGGTGGGGTCTTTGGGGATAAAGGGGGCAGCCAGAGCCTCAAGGCAGAATGAAGGGCAGGCAGCTGCCCAAGGCAGGGAGGGCATTTGGGGCAAGTGAGCGGGGGCAGGATTCGCACTCTTGGCAGCGGGCTTGGCTGAGTGAAGAAGAGTTGGAGATTTGTTTTGGGGGGCTCAGCTGGAGAAGCCTCTGGGGGGGCTCTGATGCAGTCTGACACCCCCCAAAAAACCAGCTGGAAGGAGCTTTTCCCTGCACAACCTGGACTCTGCCTCCCCCTCCCCACCCGGAGCGTTTGCAGCCACTGAGGCAGGACTGATGCCCCCTCCCCACTAACCTCTCTTGCTTCCCCCCCCCCCGTGCCCCTTTCACTCTGGCTTCTCTCTGTTTTCAGGGTCACTCTTGACCCCTCTAAGAGGCAGAACTCTAACAGGTGTGTCTCGGGTGCTTCAGTGCCTCAAGGATCTAAAATCAGTAAGTGGCTGCTCCCCCAGCCCCTCCCCCCTCGCTCTGCTGCTGCTGCTGCCTTTCTCGCTGCCTCTCCCCCCCCCTCGGCTCCCTCTTGCTTGGCTAGAGCCCTTAGTGACCCCCCCCAACGAGGATGCCTCTCAGCTGCACCTGGCTGCTCCAGAGCCCCCCACCCACCCACCTCACCTGGCCAGCCTTCCCCAGTTCCAAAGGCACCGAAAACTGTTTTGCAGCATTCAGACTCTTCCTTACATTGCAGGTCGGAGCTAAGCCCCAGGTGCCCCCTGCCTGCCCACCCGCCCACCTGGGGCTCTAAGCAAGGCCGGATAAGAACCGGTCCGGGTGTGCAGCCGGGCAAGGCCGGGGCATGCGTGTGAGCGCCCCACAGCCCCTCAGCGGGCAGAGGCTGGCAGGCAGACCAGCTTCTGCAGAAGGGGGTCCCGGGTGGAGTGGGCCCAGGCTGCCTTTGTGGCTTGAGGGGGGGCTCACCTTTCTGCCTGTGGGCAGCGTGGAAACCCCACAACGGCCCAGCCTCCTCCTGCCCTCTGCCATGCAGTCAGCAGGTGCCTTGGTTGCCCCATCCTGGCTGCAAGGCCCCCAGGTAGAGCAACAAGCCCTCCCCATAGAGAGGTTGTGGGTGAGGGAGGGGTGGACCCCTTTCTCTGGGCGGCAGACTGAGTGCCAAATGGCACGACCCCCTCCCGAGCGGCTCCTGCCAGGTACCCCATCTTGTCTCCTTCATCTCCTGCAGCATCTGGAGGCTGACAGGGAGGGAGGGGGGCTTCCCCAGATGAAGCCCACGGCTGCTCCCCCACCCCCTTTGCCTTCATTGCTGCTCCTGTCTTGCCTTTCAGGGTCGCAGACGAACCTGAGAGAATCAGGGGACCTGCGCTCACAAGGTGAGTCCTTGGGGGGCTGGCCCCCATCTGTGGGGCAGGCAATGTCGGAAGCTCAAAAGGGGCTGATGGAGTGGAGGGGGGTGGCTTCACTTCCTTGGCTTTGCAAAGAGTTGTGTTGATTTTGCACACTTCAGTTGCAGAATTCAGCTGGGGGGGCTGAATGTAGGGGGCAGAGTGGGGGCTGCCTTTGCAAACTAGTCCATCGTCTCCAGGGCTTGTTCACCTAACTATTACCTGGGTTCCTCCAATATCTACAGTCTGCTATTTATTTTTACTCATTTATATTGTGCCTTTCTTACTTTTAAGAGTAACTCAAGGTGGCAAACCTACCTAATCCTCCTCTCTCCCCCCTTTCCCCCACAACGACCCTGTGAGGTGGGATGGGCTGACAGAGAGGGGAGGAGGGGGGAGGGGACTGAGGCGAGGCTAGAATGATCTTAACCAATCTAGGTTCACCATGCCTTAAGCTGTGCTCAGAGACCCCAACCAAGCTAAGCATGCCCCCTTGGCATCTTGGCTGGGCCAGGGTTCCCCTTCTGGGGCCTTTGCGGGCATCTGCCGCTGGTGCCCGCTGAGCAGGCCCTTGCTCCTCCTCGCCCGCAGTTGCAATCTACCTTGGCATCAAAAGGAAGCAGAACCCCGGCTGCTCCGATTTACCTGGAATGTGAAGCTGACCAGCACCCGCTCCGCCGAGGCCATCCTGGCTGCCCTCTGCCAGGCCACGGACTCTGCCAACTGCTGCCCCCGCCAGACGGAGCCCTTCGTCCTCTCCTGCACCCACGGAAAGAGCGCCAGCGAGCACTTCTGCTCCTTCGAGGTGGAGGTCTGCCGGCTGCAGCGGCTGGGGGGGCTGCATGGGCTGCTCTTCCGGCGCCAGGCCGGCACCTCCCTGGCCTTCCGCAGCCTGGTGGCCAAAATCACAGACCAGCTGCAACTCTAGGGTGGCCCGGCCTGATCCAGGCATTGACTGACAGTCCCCCCAGGCTGGGGAGACATGGCCCCGGGGCCCTCCCAAATTCCCTCTGGGGCCCAGGCGGTCCTCGGGCCCACCTCTGCTGCCAGCGGCACCAGCCGCCACTGCCACCCTAGAAGGTGCCTGCCTGCCAGCCTGTCAGTGGTGCTAGGAGGGGTGCGGGGGAGGGCAGGAGGGAGGGGAGAGAAAGGGGGCTTGGGTGGGGGAAAAGCTAGCCAGCCTTCCCTTTCCCGGGTCACGTGGGGGGAACTGCAGGCGTGGCCCCTGCTTCCATTGTACAAAGGGTGGCCCTGCCCATTGTGCTGTGGCCACTAGCCTTGACCCTTTCACTCACTGCCTCATTGCCATCCAAACTGCAGGCGCCAAGGCGCTTTCATTTCCCCAAATTGGGGGGGGGGGCGGTTTTGGGGCTTGCCCATACAGTGTTCTGCCTCACATTCCTGGCACCCACCAAGGCTGACCCCCCCTGCCCCCCAGCTCCACTCAGGCTGGAGAGCTGGTGAGAAGAGCTTCTCCCCCCACCTTGGAATCAAACACCCTCCAGGACAAGGGGGGGTAATGCGGTCTGGGTCAGCCGGGGTGGGGGTGGGGGGAGGGCAGGAGAATAGAGCAGAGCACTTCAGCTGAGCCAGGAGGGGCCACCCAACTGGCCTAGGCGCTCTAGTCTTTGCAGTGCCACGTCCAGCTTTGCCTTCAGTAGCAGCGCCACACGCACCCAACCAGGCAGGCACCGGATGCCCTCCTGCCCAAAGGCCTCCCAAGCAGCAGACAGCAGGTGGGACCCTCGTGACCAGACTAAGAACCAAATCTGAAGCCTGGAGGACAATGGAGCCAGTGCGAGACCCTACTCGGAAGGGGCTGGTCCTCCCAAGTGGGGGGAAGGGCCAGGATTCGGCCACCCCGACGGCTGCTGGCCATCTCACTGGGGTGGGCACGAGTTGGGGATGCCGGGCACCCAGGAAGCTCTGCCCCAGTGCAGCAGGAGGGCCATGCTGGGTGGCGGGTTGGCACCTCTCAACCCTGAGAGTTTGGGGCCCAGCAGTGGGAAGGAGCCACGGAGGTGGACTGACGCAGTGGGTGGCAAAGCTGCCCTGGGTGTGGACTGTTTGGCCAGGAGAAGCGGAGGGGGGGCTTGGCAGATGGGCCCTGAGAAGCAGCTGCTGATAGGAGAGCTGGCCACGCCCCCTCCCTCCCCCCCTTTCCTTTGTTCACTGGGTGCCCCTGCTGTGACTTCCCCCCTCCCCTCAAATCTGGCCTCTTGGGTGCCCCCTCCACTCTGTACAGACCCCTGTAAATAATAGTCCTTTAGCCCCGTATCACTGGGTAGAGATATTAAGTGCCCCCTTTTCACCTCTGGACGGTGTAAGTTATTCCGGCCCCCAATGACGGTCGTGTCCAACCCTCAATAAACGTAGAAACTCTCCTGGCTCTGTTTGGTCCCTGCATCCCCCCGTCCCCTGTGAAGCTGAAGGGGGGGGACTGGTTGCTGGCAAGGCCCTGGGTGAGAATCCTGCCAGGGACAGCCTTGGCGGCTCCCAGGGGGAAGGGCATGGCTGCCAAAACCTCGGTGGGCATCGGGAAGAGGACCCCCTCCAAGGGCAGTCCTGCATGAAGCACCAACCAGCAAAGCAGCCCCCTGCTTTAGGGAGACCCCCAAAGTGAGGCAAAAGCACTCCTCTGCTCATAAAGATAGACTGTCACTGCAGGTGGATGCTCAGTCATCACAGCAGAGCTGCTCCAGGATCCTTCCTAAGAAAACCCCTTCCCACCTAGGCGCCAGCGTTCCCCTCTGCCCACCAGAGGCTGTGCCTGGCCTTCACTCGGAGATGAGGAAGGGGGGCAGGGCAGTCGCCTGGATCTGGGAAACCCAAGAGACTTGGAGGACCCTGCAGTAGCTTTCTCCTGAGCAGCTTCGGGTTCAAGGGCTGAAAGGCAAGATGGGAGACCCCACTGCTCTGAAGCGCCCCCTGCCTTCCCCCCACCCCCAAGCAGGCGAGTGGAGAAGAAAGGCACAGGGGGCATCTGTGGGGGGAGACAAGGCTCTGGGGCCGATCGTTCTCTTTATTAACTCCGTCCACCGTGGCTCCTATGAGGAGAGCTTCCCAGCTGGCAAAGGGCAACTGCCCCGGCCCTCAGAGCCCCTCACGGGGGAGAGCTGAGCACCAGGAGCCGCTGCTATGAGTGGCAGGGTGGGGGTCACCCTGGAGTCCAGGCCCCAGGCTGCCCGGGGTCAGTGGGGCTTCACTTCTGGGCTGGGATCATGTCGTCGATGGCCTGGCCCTTCTCCAGCTTCTTCTCCATCTCCACCATCAGTTTCACGCCGTCCACCACCAGCTGCACCTGCTCCACCTCGGAGGAGCCCAGCCGGTCCGCATTAGAGATGTCGAATACGGCGCCCACAGCCTCGGTGTCCACACCACCTGGGGAGGGAGCACAGTGCCCGCTCAGTCCACTGACCCCCAGCAGAGGGGGTCAGAGCAGACCCTTGGGGACCCCTAAGCATGCTGCCAGACAACTCCAGTGGCTGGGCGCCCAGTGGGCCACCCGTGCGCAGCACATGGTGGGCAAATGCCAGCGGCTTTTATCCTTGACTGGGAAAAAAAGGCCTGCCGAGGGGTGGCTTTGAAGCACCATCCTGAAGACCTAAATAAGAACCCTGGAAAGGGGGGGCACAGGGGCTCTTGGGGGGGGGGAAGCGAATTCTCCAGATGATGATGCCTCTTTCCCCCTCCCCAGGATGAAACGGGAGGGGTTGCAAAATGCCCCCTCCCTTTTGGCGGCATGTTTCCTGCCTGCCTGAAGACAGTTGAGGGGGGAGGACTAGCAAGCTGGCCCTTTGCCCAAGCTGAACTGGCACCCTCCCTCCCTCCCTCCCCGCTGCCCCTCCCCCACCTGTGCCGCGTTTCTGCAGACGGAGACGCTTCAGGATCTCTTCGAACTTGGGGTGCTTGCTCAGATGGGCTAGCTTGACATGGACGCCGCCCCGCAGGCCGGTGCCCAGGTTGGAGGGGCAGGTCAGGATGTAGCCCAAGTGCTCGCTCCAGCTGAAGGGGTGGCCGGCCTGCTTGAAGATCTCCTCAATCTTTTTTTCGGGGGGGGGGATGGAGAGCAGAGGTTGGCAGGGGTTAGTGGAAAGCAGGCAATGCCCCTGTCTCTTTTCCTCCTTCCAGCCCCCCCCAGGGATGTTTCTCGGGAGGGGGGGGCTTTATGCCATTGACGTGGGGGAGAAGCTCAATCCCCATCCCCGCCACTTTGGGGTCCCCAAAGAGCCGGCAGGGCCGGCCATTGTGGCCTGTCCAGGATCCTGCGATGCCCACTCCCACCCCGGGAGCCAGCCAAGAGTCCCCGCACCCCAGCTGCCCCCCCTCACCTTCTGCAGCCCCACGCAGAAGCGCCGGAAGACTTCCTTCATGTTGCCCCCCTTCTGCATGGAGATGACCCGCCGGTGGTCCTCCTCGTTGACCCACACCAGGAAGGTCTTGTTGTCGTTGTGCCTGGGGGAGGAGCAGAGGCCTCAGCGTCCCCCGTCCACTGCCCCCTGGGCTCAGGCGGCACAGGGCACCAAAGGGCATCGAGACTGCCCCTCGGCTGCCCGCCACCCATCCGGCCAAGGCGGCCTTCAGCAGCTCCTCTTCAGGGCAGGGAGGGGAGAGATTCAGGAACCGGGGGAGGAAAGCAACCTTTGGGCCCCGCCCGGGGGAGATCAGGTGCGCCCTTCCCCGCTCACCAGATGCCCCGCGCGTCGGGCCAGTCACGGCCCATGCCGGAGGCAAGCAGCAGTGGCGAGACGGGCTTGTCAAAGAGGAAGTGGTCGTCAATCAGCTGCTGCTGCTCTGCATCACTCATGTTCTTCAGGGGGTAGTACTTGCCCTTGAACTCTCCGGCCAAGCTGTTCAGGGCTGGGGAGGGGGACACAGCGGGGACACCTCAGCAAAGGCCGCCCCACCCCTCCCCCTTTATTCTCCCAACGGCTCAACGGGGGGTGGGGGAACAGCCCCCCCACACACACACATGGGGGGCTGAAGTCCGTGTTTCCAGCCCTCCTCAAAACAGGAAGCTGAGAGGGTTACATGCCGCCCCAGTTTCCTCCCCCCGAATGGTGGGACCCTTTGGGACCCTGAGCGAGACCCGGGACTTGATACTGGGGCACGGGCCCGAGGGGGGCCTCTGAAAGATGCCCCTTGGGCCAGCTCTGGGTGGGGCTAGCGCCACCTGGTGGACCAGCGGGGGAGCCTCCTGGCAGGAGTTCAGCCGGCCAATGGGGGCCGGTCGGGGGTCACCTGGCCTTGTGGGCACTGAACCCAGCCAAACAAGGCAACTAAGCTCCTCCGAAGTTTGGGTGGAGACCCCCCCAATGTTGGACAAAGCGGCTCCACCCCCCCCCATTCTTCCCCTCTTACCTTTGATGGACAGTTTCTCCACGGCCCGGCGCTCAGCGCGGCTGCAGTGGGGGGGCAGGGTGTAGCCCTTGATGCTGCGGCCAGTCCGCACGCGGCTGCTGAGCACATAGTTGGGGTCCAGATCATCACCACCCTGCAGGGAAGGAGAGCCGGGAGTCCTCTCGCTGACCAGCCGCCCCCCGCCAGTCCCTTGAGGGGACTCTGAAGTCTTTGGAGTCTGTCAGGACACCACCACCCCCGCCTAGGCTAGCAGTGACACCCAGCGAGCCTCCCCTGAGAGCAGCAAAGCAAGCCCCCTCCCACTGCCCCCACCTTCAGGTTTTCATGGTTCAGGTCGGTCTTGTGCTTGTCGGTGGGTTTGTAGCCTCCATGGCGGTCCTGGATGACAACGTCGAAAAGATCCTTGAAGGTGTCGTAACATTCTTCGTCACCAGCTACGCAGCCCACGGTCATGATGAAGGGGTGACCTGCAAGGACAGGGGGCTTCAGTGGGGAGGGAACCCAAGTCCCCCTCTGAAAGATGAGGGGTTGGCACACCTGGAGGTCCCCTCTCGCCCCTACCTGGCACCTTTCAGCTGCCCCCAACACATTTGGAACCAGGCTGGGCCAAGGGAGGGAGGGGGCCTTGCCCACTAACCCCCAGCAGAAAGTCTGGCAGGGATCAATGGGAAGCCCAGCCAGAGTTTACCCCCAGAGCCTACCCAGGTTGATGCATGCTGGCATTCCCCCCCCCCTTCTTGGTCCCTGGTGACATCTATCAGGCTAAACATTCCTCTTAAAACTTTTTAACCTAGTTTAGCAGTGCCTCTTTCCAGGCAGGTAACCAGCCCGTGCATCTCAAAGCCTTTTCCTTCACCTCTCCATTTATCCTACTCCAAAATATTAACAAATTTCAAGGAGTAAATTAAAACAAAAACAAAAACTCCCAGAATTTCCCAGCCAGCAGAGCGATTCATAGTTAATGTCTAGATGTAACCAACTTTTTTAAGTCCATGTGAATAATAAGACCAAAAGAATGGATTTGATTTTTTTCACATGCTACCCCTTTAGCTCTCCTCCCCCACCCCACCCCACCCTACCCCAAATGACCAGAAGTCTGCCCTACGCATGATAGGGAGCACACAAGTCAAAATAGATAGATTAGAGAGATGATGGATGGATGGAGGGATGGAAGGTAGGGAGGTAGATTGTCAGGGTTCCCACAGGTGGCTGAAGAAAGGAGTGATGCGGCACCTGGATTGGGCTGCACCATGTGACTGATAGTTTGAGAAAGGGGGAAATACTTTTAATTAGGTGAAAACCGCGGGAGCCTTTAGAGTCGGTTTTCACCAGCCTGTGCCAATGTGATATATACAATACAACTGTTCTTTGAGGATCCTACGTGCCTTGGAGTTTTGTTTGCTATGGGCGTATTATTTGGAGCCCTGACATTAAACCAACTCCACTGTGGCAACCCTGGAGCCTAAAAATGGGCTCAGTCGCGCCAGCTCCATAGCAATAGAGAAATTCTTGGTGAAGGGGAGGGTGGGGAGAGATAAAGGGAGGAAGGAGAGAAAGAAAGATAGAAAGCCAAGCAGAGCTCTGCTCTCTGCCTTCACCCAAAGGCAGCTACCAACTTGTTCAATGTCATGCCAACCCCCATCAGAGGGGGGAGTGAGCCTCAGGAGAGGAGTGGGCATCAGCAGGCACAGCTTGTGCTTTGCATGGAGGGCAGGGTCAGTGGCAACCCATTCCAGGGCTGCTGCCAATCAAACGGTGATGTCTGACCGTCTAGCTGGGCTGAGAGAAAATGGGCAAGGGACACCACCGTGTCCAGCCGGAGCAAGGGAGGGGACAGGGCCCACCTGGGTTGTCCACACCGGTCTGGATGACATCATCCAGGGTGAAGCCACTGGCCGTCTCCTTGTCCCGCAGCTTCTTGTACATGTCCGGGGTGAGCGCCTTGGCCATGTGGTTGTTGTGCACGGAGAGGTCGGGGTATTCTTCCTCTGAAGGGAAGTTCAGCTTGCACTTGTTGTGGGTGTTTCCGAAAGGCATGGCGGCGGCTGATGGTGAGTCCTGCCAGGGCAGAGAAGCAGAGGGTGAAGAGAACCGGGGCTGCAGCCGATCCAGACCCAGGCTGGAATTTCTGGGCCCCTTGGAAGGGGCTTGTGAAAATGTTCCCAGAGATTATGGGGGGTTATGGAAATTGCTCCCCCTCGAGAGACAGCAGAAGGGTCTGCGAGGCTTAGAAGGACAGGCAGGGGTCGCTGCCTGAAAAGGTTTCCTCTACCAGGTGTAAAATCCACAGGGGAAGCTTCACCTGGCAGGTGAAGAGCATGAAGGGCAGCGTCACCAAGCTTCAGGTCCTTTGGGGTGTCAGATATTGAATAACAGAAACATTGGGGGGGGCAGTCAGGCCCCTATCTAAGATTCCAAAACCAGAATTGGCCATCTCTCTAATGTGGGGCAGCAGGTGGGGGGCCCTCAATCACTGGGGTCCCAGCCCTTCGGAGATTCAAAGAGTTCTGCTTCTTGGCAATCTTCAAAGCAAACCTGCGGTCCCCCCTTTTAGGAAGGGGTCTGGCTCGGCCAACCTGCTTGCTCCGCTTGCTTGAGGGCCATCAATACCAGAGGGTACCCAGGACTGAGCCCTCCCCCCCAGGAGGAAGCCCTTGGCTGGCTGGGGTTTGGAGATCCTCAAGGCCTTCTCCTTCTCCCTTGCTTGCACCCCAAAAGGCTTCCCAGGTGGGAGAGAGTCTAAATCCCCAGTGGCACCCAAACTGAAACGGGGCCCCAGCTTGAGGGTCACCGTCAAGGGCAACCACTGGAGATGTCAGCTGACCAGAGAGCAGCAACTGCGCAGACCATCTTGGGTGTGGGTGCCAAGAGTGGGGGACAGTGGGGAGGGCGCAGGCTCTGCCCCTCCCCTTCAGTTCCACCCACAGAAAGCCAGGATAATTTTAGCCTCTCGGAAGCAAGTTTATTTATAGTGGCTGCTTTTTGTCCAGAAAAGGGCCCCGATCACTGCCTCTCGTGGCTTCTGCGCAGGGGGCACCTTGACCGCAAGAGCAGCAGCATTCCAGGGGCAACTTTTGACCACTGTCAACACTCTCTGCAGCCACGAGAGAAGCCAGACACCCAGTCTCTGGGGTGGGGGGAGCCCCGGGAAGGGAAGGCGGGTTGCTGGGGTGGAGAGGAGAGGTTGAGCTGAGTCCCTGCAGAAGATGAGGTTCGGTCAGGCACCACCACCACCCTCTTCAATCTCCCTTTGATCACCCTTGACCCCCACACTGCAGGGAGAGCACAATGTCACGGCCAGATCTGCGGTCACCTTCCCCATTCAGGACCACCTCAAATACCCACTTAGAAGAGCTGCCCCCTGCCAGCAAATCCCAGCCCTGACTTTATGGATAGTGCATTGCACTAAGGGAGGAGCAGAGTTTTCAGAAAAGGCCATTTAAATTTCCCCCTAAATTGCTAGCAAAAGTACCTCACCTGTTTCTGCCAATTCTCTCTCCACCCACCCCTGCAAATCCAGACCAGATTTACCTGACCAGGAGAAGTGAAGCCTGCAGAGTCCCAGGGGCTGCCTTGTCTCACTCCGGCACAATAGGTGACCCAGGAGTCCAGACTGGGGGCTTCAGCATATAAACCCTGGCCCTCGTCCCCATTGGCTGAGCCCCGGCCAGCAGCCCAGCTGTGATTGGATGTAGCACCTTCAGCTCAACTTGAAATTGGGTGGAAGTCTTCCCTCTGGGCATTGGAAAAGACCTCACCCTTTCTGGATGGGGCAGCTGCAGGCTCCTGCACAGCCCCAGAGCCCCCCTTCCCCCCTGCTAGGATCTGGCCAGAAATGGCTGTGGTTTATAGGAGTGGCTCTGAGTGCGTGAAGATTGCTCTTCCGTCACCTGAGCTGCTGCCACATAGTTCCTGAGTGAAAGGAGACAAATGGAGTGCAGCGAGCAAGGCTGGGGGCTGTTATGAGGGGCCTGAACCACGCTAAAAGCCCTCTAGAGAAAGGGGGGCAGAGAAACGAGACCCATCATCTGTGGGAGAGGAAGGAGGACCGGTCAGGAGTCCAGACCTTCCAAGGCTTCCAGAGGGTCTGCCAAGGGCCTCAGCATGTGTGATGGTGGGGAGTTGGGGTGAGCCTGGTCGGGGGGGGGGGGGGTGCAGAGGAAAGAGAAAGTCAGCTTAAAAAAACACATTTATTTGCTGGAGGATTTTGCTTTCTTGGTGCTTCGATGAGATGAGAGCATGAAGGGCGCCTGACTGCAGTCAAACAGCTCCTCTTCCAGAAAGACCCCCAAGCAATGCCCCCCTTCAAGAACTGGCGCTCAGAGGCTGACTGCCTGTGAAACAGCAGAATCCTCCAAGCTCTGGGGCTAGTGGGCCCCTGCCAGGCCTGACCCTCTTCGGGGAGGGGGGGGGCCTCAGGGGTCCTTCTACGTACGTCCTGTGGCAGGAGGGATGCCGGCTGGTGCAGAAAGGGCCCGGCTTCTGCCTCCTTTGGCAAGCGGGCTCCAACAGAGAATGAGGAAGCCAGCTCCTCTGATTATAAGCCCCCCATCCTTCTCCCTCTCCCCCCACATCCCACAGATAGAGCAGAATTAAGTGAAAAAAAGAACCTGGCTTTCTGATTTGCTTCTCTAGGACCATTCTGCCCACACACACCCTCAGTTGCTCCAGATACCTCTTGCTCCATGCCCCCCCCCATGCCCAGCGCCCAGCCCAACAGGTGTAGGGCCTCCAGCAGCTGCCCAAACCAGGCCCCTTCCTCATCCCAGTGCAGTAACTGGAACCCTGCGCTGCTGGGAGGGAATGTGGCCTCCTCCGCCAGGCATTCAGGTTAGGTAAGAAGTACAAGGGCTGGAGCCGGCGCCTATCATGCACTGCTCTGGCAATGGGATTTGTAGTCCAATATATGGGACACCCAGTCACTGCCAGCTGCAGGCAGAGACCTGGACTGGTTTCACAGCCTTCTGCACAAGCTCAGAGGAGTTTTTTCTTCTACACCTCCTGGAAAAATGGGGGGGGGGGACAGAATTTAATCTCTATGGGGAAATTATTAGGGTCTACAGTTAGGAACAGTTCCCTCCAAGAGGATCAGGATGCCTCCTGCAAACTGGGCCTGCCTCAGCCCCCCCCCCCCTTCCAGCCAGAGTGGGATCAGGTTCCTCATTCCCAGCCCCCTTTCTCTAGGGAGAAGCCTCTGTCCTGCAGCAGCTGCCTATTTGGAAGGATTTATGGGAATTTGATATTGCACTTTCTCTCCCCCCGCCCCCCCTCCGGTCCTACAGCTTGACCAGGTGCAAAGAGCTGCCCCCTCGTCCAGACTGGGGGGCTTGGGGAAGGCAGGACCAGCAATACATTTGGGGCAGGTTTTACTGAGACCTGAAATGGGGGACTGAGAAAAGCTGCAGGGAGCAGCAGGGTCTTCTTCCCTTGGAGATTTTGAGGCAAAGGAGACCCTAACCCTCCTGGTTTCTAAGTGAGGAGGAAGCCCACACAGCTGCCTTCTTCCCAGCTTGGGTCTCATCCCACCACCCACCCTCCGTGTCTCTGACTGTCACCCCCCCATCCCTCCCCCAGCCAGCAAGGCCCCACAAAGACAGAGCTGGCCTGGGGTCAAGGTGCCTTTCTGGAGGAAGGGGAAGCCGAGTCCGCTTAGGGGAGTTCTGGAAGAACTTTCCATCTGGGGCCACCAAATTGTCTTGGCAGGCGTGGCCCCCTGAGGCCCCCGAGAGGGCCCTGAGAGCCACCTCTGCAGGCACGACCAGTCAGAAGCTGGGAAGTTGCTTCTAGGCAGCACAGCGTCTACCACCCCACACACACTTTAATTTTAATTAATTTAATTTTATTAAATTTCTATACCGCCCCTCTCCCGAAGGACTCGGGGCAGTGAACAGCCTATAAAAACAATACAA
>JAEANM010002882.1:0-23454 GCA_017656035.1 Myanophis thanlyinensis | reverse complement strand
CACGTGTGTGTGTGTGTGTGCGTGAGTGCGTGTGTGATGAATTTGGTTTTAACTCAGTCCCTATATAGTTAAAAAGATATACCAATAGTCACATAGACACAAACAAAAACGAGACGTGATGCTTAGTTTTTTTCCCAGTAATCAATTTACCAACTGCAACTGAAATTCACCTTAGAGATTTTCCCTGTCTGTGCTTGAATATATAAAAATCTGCCAAAAGGCAGGCCAAGTAAACAACAAATGTCTTATTAACACTAATTGCACTAATAAAGTACTCAATTTATAATTCATTGAATTCCCTATGAGTTTATCCTAATGGATCTTTCTTTTATATTCAGTGAACAAATAAATAAATATTATGAATAATTGTTCGTATATTTAAAAAATTAGGATAAATTAAGGCATTATATTTCCTTTCATGCCCTTATGAAACTAGTTCCTCTGCAAATATAATGTGCAACTAAATATGGACATGTTTACTTTTTTTTCCTTTTCTGTGATGTCCAGTTCTTGGAGATTGCTTTGAGCAAGTCCCTGAAGTTTTCATGGCAAGGTTTTTCAGAAGTGTTTACTATTGATTTCTTCCTAGGACCAAGAGAAGAAAACTAGCTCAAGGTCACCCAGATGGTTTTGTGCCTATGGTGGAACTAGAACTCCAAGTCTCCCAAATTCTATCCTGGTGCCTTTAACTATTACACCAGACTCTCTCTCTGTTTACATATATATTACACTATAAAACAATTGTTTTGTTTTAAGAAAAAAGATGCAAGACACAAGCTTAAATTAACTATTAGGAAACAAATATTTTCTGTTTCATGATTTCACCTTATTGTATAACTTTTTTTTTTTTACAAATATTGCTCCCAATTGTCTGAAACTAATTGCTGTGTATTTATTTTCTTGTCTCCTGTCCTTAAATGAGAATAGCTGTTATTCTTTTAGGGATGAAAAAATGAGAAATTAGAGCACTGTACCTTCTTTATAACCCTGAATTTCTAAAACAGTCTGAAACTCTATTCATAAACTGATGCGCATTAATTTGTAGGCAGCTTGCACATTTCATCAGAAGAAAGCATATGGACACTACTATGAGAAACTGAAAAAGGGAAGAGAAAAAATGTTGATTATATCGTTATTTCTCAAATAAACACTAAATGATTAAATCTGGAGATGGGAATAAAATATTACAATATGAGAGCCTTTGGGGAAATCTGTCTTCCAGAAGCTCATTTTAAAGAAAAGTGTCAGGATGCTTTATAATAAAAGGTGTAAGCATTATACATTTATTGCAATGAAAAAGCTTCCACTGGAAAGTTACTAAAATGGAAATATTATATTCTTAGGTAACATTTGTTACATTGGGTGAAAAGGTACTTTGTCATCTGTTTCATTATTTTGGTTCAGGACCTATTGAAATTGGAAGCTTCAAGTCAATAGGGTAAAAGATGTCAAAGATGGTTTCCACTGAAGAAGCAGGATATACAGAGAGAGATACACACATGCCCAAATATCAGGGATCCTGTTTAAAGCAATCTGGTACAAATGATAATTGCAAATTAATCATTGTGTCAAACATCAAAATGTAAAATTACATTACCTAGCTATGGTGATTTACCATACAGAAAATACTCATGTCCCGAATACATAGTTTAATGACAAAATGCTGGGATATTTCATTGTGGCAGCAAAATGTGTAATAAAAACAGAAAAGATTGCAATATATTTTGGCTATAGTGACAAAATTTGTTCAATAGCAAAAATGAGAGGTGACACTAACAACTGATTCTCATTACACAATTCAAAATGCAGTTCTTAGGGCATTCAGATTTCATAGACTGGGTTTGCTGTTCTTCAGCATAAATTGTTAATTTATCTGTATTGAATATGACCAGCTAAATTACACATGTATAATACATATGATGCATTATTTGGAAAAGAGATTTATTGCTGGCATTGTATAATCAAAACAAAGTTCACAGGTTATGGGCATTATGACTGTGACTGGTAATATAAGCTTCGTGCAAGTAATATTACCATACAAATAGAAAGCCTGGAAAAAAATGTATCCGGGGCTACTGGTGGATCTAATCATTCATTTTACTGTAGATTTTGACTTTGACTACAAGCACTTGGGCACATAGAGCTTACTTACCCATTGGAAACATGTTTCAGCTTTCTTTCAAAATGCAACTAGACTTCCTTGTTTTGCTTGAAGATGTTTTCCTTTCCATCCAAGAAGCTTCTTAAATTCTGATTTAAAGGTGGAGAATGGAAGGATTTATATCTCTTGCAGTCATCTGGTCATTATCACTTTTTCTGAGGCATAAATAGCTTACTTCTCCATCTTTGTTTATTTGTTTGTTATGTATTAGGGAAGGGTCAAACTCAATTTCACTGAGGACCACACCAGGATTGGGGGACCTTGGAGGGCCGGGTGGGGTGGCTGGGTGTGTCCATGGTGAGCATGACATGGGACCACACCTCTGCAGACATAGTTTTATAAACTTATAAAAATAGGGAAGCATACATTTCTGTGATTTTGTTTTTTAATACTTACTTGATCTACTTGATCACCTTATGAGAGAGAGACCAGATCAAGAAACCGACTCCATAGGAAAACTAAAAATATAAATTATTGACATAGGTTATAGTAGCAGAATCCTGCAAGACTGAAAGGTAAAATATTTTACTTTTCCTCCCTTTTATAACCTTCTGAGTTAAGGATGGCCTTCTGGATCATTCTGGAGGCTCCATTTTAGGCCTGGACAGCCTCTTGGAGCATTCAGAATGCCCCATTTTGGGCCTGGACCACCTCCTGGACCACTCCAAAAGCCAAAAGCCATTGTGGGGGGACACCTGTCCCACACACTATTTTTGTTAGCAGAGGCACCATAGGCCAGTCCTTTGCTATTTCTGGACTGGCCCCGCGTGCCAGATCCAAGAAACCTGCAAGGTTAGATCTGGCCTGTGGGCCTTGAGTTTGACACCCCTGTATTAGGCAGTGCTCAATTGGACAAGGATTATACTCCATCAATATCACTGCAACCAACCCCCATTTTTCAAAAGTTGGCTATGTCCTCTCAAGCTTTAAACATTTTTTAAGGACTATCTTCTTCCTTGCAAAGCTGCTAGGCGTTTAGAAACTGGAGGAGCTTTCTTACAATGATTCAGACTTTTGGACTTCCTAATTCAAAATTATCTATGCTAACTATTGTATTGATTTCTTATCTTGTTGCAATGTGCTTTCAGTTTTAAGTATACTCCATCATACATCCTTGTGAAATAGGGCAATATAAAATATAGCAAACAAATAAACATATATCTGAAATTAAGAGTCTTCTCCAGCAATTTGAAATGCTGTGAAATTAATATGGCACCTTGTGTTCCAACAGAGAGCTCGAGGTCTGTTCCTACAAGTTTGAGACCAGCTACTAAATTATTCACTTTGCCGAGCTTGGAATATTTGACAGTTCCTGACAACTGTATTGTTGTAAATTGTGTCTAAAGCCATCCAGTTTTCATATTTAACTACATTTGCCTTGAATGCAAAGAGTGCTTATGAAATGCTCTGAACCACTTTGCATTGTTATAATAACATATATAAAACAAAGGATGACAAAAGAAGCCAGTTCTGTAACAGCCTTCAAAATACAAAGGGCATACAGGCTAGTTCAGAGCTTGGAAAGGATTCCTAGAAACAGAAGGAACATTTTTATTTTAAAATATTAGTGGGCATTTTAGTACCCTTCCCATAGTTTAAACATATTTATTCCTTTCTCTCCCTAATAGGATATATATCATTTTTAAAAAACAGTAATATTGACATTGAATTTCATTCTCTAAAGGCTATTGATCATGTAATTAAGCTGAAAATGCTTCTAACATAAAGCTTAATAATGAATTTCAGAACATTTTAAATTCATTTCATCACTGGTTCTTTGCCAGCTGGTGATATAGTTATATAAGCCCATTGCTATTTTTTTTTCATTTGGAAATGAGATTATTTCAATAATGGGCTTTCAACAGGAATCCCTGTTAACCATGAATTAAAGTGGCAGCTCGGTGACATTTGCACAAAACACAACTATGTTTAGTTATGCTGAGAGTGAAGAGCAGTAAATTCCCACCAATCCCTAGGGGAGATTGACTGAAATTCCAAAAGACTTAAAATAGATCTATTCTTTGGTGATTGATATAGTAATTAATAACATTAAAGGTTATTAATTTTAGAAGGTCACTTTACCTCTGGAGATCTGAGTCTCTTATTATTGCCATCCATTGTATCTTTAAATATAATACAAAAGAAAATAAATCAGAATTCAATTATTTGGCTTTCAGGTGCTCCCTTTCTCTCCATTGCAAGATAACTGCAGTTCTGTCAGCAAGACCAAGAACATTTTATTGCATAAAAATTTAAACACAACTTTCAAACATCAGTTTGAAAATGTGAATATACTTTTACCATTCTCTTTTGCATGTCTGTGTGTACTCGTTCACATACAACATAGCATATATGTATAATCTACACCTAGTAACTCTAAATGTGGCCAGATGTAGGAGATGACCAGGCTGAGCCTGAGGAAGGGTCAAACACACCATAAGTCATGTGTCAGGATTCCAAGTAACATCCCAAATGAAATCAAAACTCCAAGCTTAAGTATTCCTCAAAGAATAGATTTATTAGAGACATCATATTGGCACATTTGGAGAGAACCCAATCTGAGTACCCATGTTTTCCCCACCCAAAATAAAACCAAAGTTTCTTCCTCCAAATGTCACATGTCACAACCTTCTCCAATCTGGCAGATGTTGAACCAACTTGTCACCCCCAATGACTCCCTCCACAGGTGCTGGCTGTCAAGATTCAAATGGAGATTTTGTAAAGGGGGGGGATGTTAAATGTATTTGCATGCATAAGGTTTTGTTTTAAAGTAATTGGACAGTAATTAACATGTGAGAGAAAATTGGATGGAACTTGAGTTTTGCTTAGGTGTTGGAATCCCGGAAGCTTTAGATTCGGGATTCCACAGATCATACCAAGACCATGTTCTCAATAAAATTTCATTCTTTGGACTTTTGTTCTCTGGGATTTTAATTGTGTTGAGGATGTGGTGTGGAACCCTGACATTGGCTAGACGTCCTTGGTTCTTATGGGAAAACATGTTATGATACAAACCCAAGCAACTATCTACTATTCCCCCCTCCCTTATGTGTGGCAGCCCTAAAAGAGAATAGACAGAGAAAGAAACAGAAAGAGCATCTATACTATCCTTTTTAGGGTTGACATCATGAGCCCCTGTGCACCCACAAGAGACTTAGATCTGGCCCACCTTGAATGCCTGCTTATTTCTGCTCATTTTCTTGACTTTAGCAGCTCAGATATTTGTAGTGAGCTTAAGCTTGCAATAAATCTTTATACTCATTTGAACTATCTGAATCTCTTGATTTCCCTGATTTCCCATCAGTTGGGGTGGGGGGGAAGCCACTATGTATATTGTAAAGTCACAGAAGTCAATGGGATGATCACAACTTGGTCTTCAGCATTTTCTCCACCATCCAACTTATTTCTTGGGGAACAAAGAATTTTGTTAGGAAATATGCCCACCTACTTGGGGTGGGTGTGGGATGCAGCAGGGGGGGGCAGTAGTTGTGCATATTCCTAACAAAATTCTACGTTAGAGCCAGACCCAGTATTTTAATTTTTCTAAAATACTAAATGGCCTATGCATTATGATGCTAGAAGCTGGTATTTTCCTTTCCAGGTAGCAATGAAAGTATGTGCAGATAGACTTCTAAGCAAAGGGTTAAAACTCTACTAAATTATTATGTTCTACATTTTCAAACTGCTTGGAGGTCATATATTCCTGAAAGGACATTTATGCACATTATTTAAAACTAGCTTAATTACATTTGTCGAGCATTTGAATTAAGTGACTTATCTTAGCTTTAACAGAGAGTTAAGTTTGGAAAAAAATGCCTCTATATAATGTACGTTTGAATTTATTCTTTAAAGATTAGTAATTATGTATATAAATGAAAAATTAAGATTTTCAAATGATACCATAGGCAACAGATTTGGAAATTTGGAAACTTTTATTTTGGGAATTTCCCTCGAAGTTTTATTCCCTCTCTGTGTTTCTTTTAAAGCATATTATTTTAAATCATGTTCTTGTTTCTTTTGTTAAATTAGCTTTTTTTCTATTATGCATGCAGTTTATTCCAGTTTATACTTTATTTGTAGACTTTACTAATCAATATCAGTCTTATGTATTATATATATTTAAAGGAAAGTCAGTTATAATGTTTTCAAAATTCTTTCTCTTTTAAAAAGGTATCATAGTGGGGCCATAAGCTTAGGAGAAGAGCTTGACTAGAATACAAAAGGAATCTACCATACTTAAACTTCAATTGTACTGTAGTCTTAGGGTCTCACAACTTGATTAGTGACTCAATGAATAAGAAGAATCCTTTGTTTCAGTACCTGGAGTTTCAATATTCTCTGGGTTATTTGTCAAGAATTAACCAAATAATATTGTAAACAAATCTTAATAACTGGAACCTTGAGAAACCAATTAAAGTGAGTCTAATGTTGATAATTGACCTGTAGTTTTTAGATAGATAGATAGATAGATAGATAGATAGACTCTTTGTTTATAGTATTTTTATACCACTTCTTATTTGTGATAGATCTTCAAAGTGATTTGAAATATAGAAAGTCAAAACATTGGCTTGTTTTTGGTCTCAACATAAAAATCGAATTTGCAATACACTCCATTGAACATGACAGATATTGCCTCCTCTTTGAGTAGATACAACAAATAGATTGTATCCTGTTACTATGAATTATTCAAAAAAGTGCTTATATTGGTTTCTTGCACATATATATTCATACTTGTATGAGAGTAATGATGAATCAATATCTACAGTATCTATCTATCTATCTAGCTATCATATCATGTTCAATTGTCCTCACTTTGTGTGTCCTTTTAGGATTACAGGTTCAGTGTGTAACTTCAGTTTAATGAGATATAGATATTAACATATAACTAATAATACTGGCAGATTAATATGTGAGTCACATAAACAAGAAATTTAAATACACTTTTATTGGGAAAGTGTGAACATGTAGGGTTCGGAGAATGAAAATTCATTTTGGCTTTCAGTATTTTCAAGAACATTGATACAATCAAAAAATGAACATCCCAACCTTTGAGAATTTACTTTAGGCAAAATTCAATGACAATGTAACAATTTGAAATGTAATTTATCTTACTAAATTACTTTGCCTTTCCTAGATTTTTTTCAGACGATTGATCCCCAAAGAAATTTTCATTTTGCACTGGGTTTTACTTAAGATAACATAATTGAAAGCCTGCATAGTTTCATGTAGTTAGAGCTGCTTTGCTCACTTACATTCAAAACCCCTTTGATGTTTTGAGTGCCATTTTTATTATGGTGTTTTTGCTCATGTGAGAGATTCCCAAAGGTTTCATTTAAAAAAATGCATTCCACTGAGATTTCTTCTTTCAGTGTCAGAAATCAAATAAAGTTATAGAAGGTGCTGTTTCAGCAAGACCCAGAGCATTTTGATATATGCCTTATAGCAGCAAGGGTGGAATACTATAATTTCTGTCTTTCATTCCTTTTCAGGTGCTTGTTTTCTAAGCTTAGGCAGTATCAGATTTACCACATGGGCTGCTTACTAAAACTCAGCTATATCAGCAGATTACTAAACATATTACCTTGGCTCCTTGTCAAATTGAATCTTATATTTGCCCTTGCTCAGGTGTTTAGCTGGTTTAATATTGTGGCACCAATGAAACTATGAATTACTATAGCGTTCAGACTCCCATATTTTAAACCTGATTATAATGCCGTGGATAAAACCTTTGCAGATGAAAGGTTTGCTGGATGAAATAAGAGCATTTCTCCAGTTTAAGCATATTTGGAAAAGAGTATTTCATTTTTGACAATGTTTTTGATCCTCCTGAACACTGGAGTTATGTTTCCAGGACATACCATTACAAAAAAATGAATATATTTGAACCAGATTTTTGCAAGTGCTTCAAAAGCTACTTGTGTTGGAGATGCAGTTAATTGGCAGATTGTAGATAATTCTTAGTGAAAAAGCATGATCTGTAAGGAAAATGTAATGGATATTTAATAATTGTCACAGAATAATTGATTTTTCTCTCCCCCATTCCCTACAAAATTCTTACTATAATATCATATTCAAGCACTGGAATTGTTTGCAAGCCTTATCTGCAAAAAATAAAGAGATAGATGCAATTTAGCTAATTTAGAAATGGCAAATAATTGTTGAAGGTATCTACCTACTCTCACAACATCATATTAGAGTCCTCTCACCTTTTTCCTTGTTCAGTCCTGGCACCTAGAGGCTCTATCTTCTTTTGATGCTCATTGAAGCAGCCATTCCAATCACACAAGCTATAATTCAAGTTATCTGTTCTCTGTTCACCTAATTGCTGGTGCAGAATGCAGCTCTAAGAGATGTTATGCATGTGCTTGTTTTATCCATGTAACGCTGCTACAATTCTACAATTTCTCCCAGATGAACTTCCAGGAAAAATTCATGGTGTGATTCAGAGCATAGAGGGGGTTACTTGCAGGACAATCTATTTCTGTTTTGTTTTTCTCATCCCAGAATTTTGGTAGGGTGCATTTGCTCTGGGCCCCTTCCTTCAAGCAATGTCTTCTAATGGGGTACAGTATTCTCCAATAATTGGATAGCCCTGACCTTGCTGACCTTTTGTAAAACATTAAAAACCTGGCTTTTACCCATGCTTTGTGGTGGGGGGAAGTGTGTTGATGATTTGGATTTTTGCTCCATATAAATGTTATTTTGTTTTCAATAGTTATTTGGGTTATTTTATTCATTGCAGCTATCTTTATTTGTCTGTTGTTTGGATGATATTATTAATCTGTATAATAAATAAATGTAAATACTGTAACTCTGAAAATTCTGGAAATGTTTTTTTTTTTTTAAGGAAAAATAGAATCTTGATGCAGAATCTAAATCATATAGAATTCCACTTTCCAAAAGTATGTTGATGCTGAACAATTATCATGCTACTATTTTGTGGATTGTAAACTGGTCATGTCCAGGCTGAGATGCTTTGGCAACATTTTACATAGCATTCAGACCATAGAACATGATCCTATTTCTTCCCATTGCACAATTCACCTGCTACTGTGCTGCTCCAGGTAATCAATGGTCAATCACTTTCCTTCCTGTGGGTTGATTTTAATAACAATAACACAGCAGCAACAACAATAGTCGTACTAATATCCTGCTGGGTGTCAGACTGTCAATTCTCATGTTGCTATCAAAGAAGCAAGAATGTCACAGACTTCAGGAAGATGTTTCTAACGACAGCTATGATAAATATAGAAAACTGTAAAATTCTCATTTCAGTTATAGTGAGTTAATGAAAGTGAATATATACATCTATATGTATATAATATGAAAAAATGAGGCTCAGATGAGGAAGGTGTAGGGAAAAGGGGAATTTCAGAATGCCTCATCCCTGCTTTTCTATGATCTCTCATGCAAAGCAGAGATTTGCACATCAGAAAAGCTTTAAAACCATTACATTTGATAGGGAAGACCAGCTGTAATATAATTTGCCATGGCTATTATAGATGAAAAGAATGGAAAATGTTATCAGGGGATTTTCCTGCCACTGTCAAGTAGCCAAACAAAAATCATGGCTTAACCTAGGGTAAAAAATAGTAAACTGAAGCAGCCAAACTGGACGACTCTCTTTGAATCCCCCAAAGCACATAAACATTTGTCTGTCAGTGCGAGAGGAAATTGTCTCCAGATGTTGTAGTTGCAGTAGACAGGTGGGTGAATACAGGCCAATATTATCCATCTCTACCCTCCAAAACTACTGATTAGCTTATACTAGCAGCAGGGCAACCTGATAATGTGAATCCTTGCAAAGATTTTAATTGTTCTGTGTTTAACGCAAATGAAGTTATTTTATGGAGTTCTACTGTACTCCTACCCAGTGGTGAAATTCAAAAAAACTTACTACCAGTTCTCTGAAAATCTGAGGGTGTGCGCATGTGCGTGCACACAGCTACCATGCATGTGCACGGCTCTGCCACAAAGAAAGGATCTCCAGGGCAGTGGCTGCTTCTCTGTGCTGGGAGTTAGAGGAAAGTGGTGGCTCACAGCTGCTAAATTGGTCTGGGTCTCCCAGCAAGAGCAGCTGGAAGCGGAGAGAAGGCATCTTGCACTCTTGTGCAATTTAGCAGCTGTGAACTGCCACTTTTGGTCCTTTGAAATCCCCTCCAAAAAGTGCTTCGGGTGGCAGAGAAGCAGCAGCCATTTTGAATGCTGTTTTTCTCAGCTGCCACAGTGCTTTTCAAAGGGGATTTTAAAGGACCAAAAGCGGCAGCTCACAGCTGCTAAATTGCACAAGACACCTTCTCTCCACTGTTGCTGCTCTTGCTGAGAGAACCAATAATTTAGCAGCTGTGAGCCACCACTTTTGGTCCTTTAAATCCAAAAAGCGCTTCTGGCAGCAAAGAAGCAGCAGCCATACAGGAAGAGCGATGGGACAGAAGCTCCAGGGCAAGGCCAGAGCCAGAGAATGGCATGTTTCCCAACCCAGGCCAATGTAGCCATTCTGAAGACAGGCAAGCATGGCAGTGGGGGAGGGGGCAGCTTGCTAGGCCATGCTATGTGGTGCATGTGATGGCCAGGAACTAGAGCCCAGTAAGCTGCACCACATTTCCAATGGTGCTGCAGTAAGGAAGCAAGGAAGACAAGTGGGGGGGGGGTTGTTGGGGCCTAGCTAGGCCACACCACATGTCTGATCGAGCCACAGCGGGGAAGCAGGGCAGGCAAGCAGGGGATGTTGGGGGCCTAGCTAAACTGTGTTGCGTATCCAATGGAGCCATGATGGGGAAGCAAGCAGGCAAGTGGGGGGATGTTGGGGCCTAGTAGGCCATGCTGTGTATGATAGATGGCTGCAGTGTGGCCAAGTACCCAAGCCTGGGGATGGAGGGGGATGGCTAGCTAGCCCATGACTCACAGGCTTACATATCCAGGCAGGCAAATCAGCACTGCTCAGTTGGGTTGCAGGCATCGCATGGGAACTGGGAAGACAGGCAAGTTTGTTATAGCTGAAAACCCGGTCCAAATCGGTGAAAGAAAACTCAAGAAACCGGGTCTGTTTGGATGACCGCGAGGGGTCCCATTTTATTCAAACCGCGAGCAAAACTCACGATGCGGATTCTGTCAGTCAAAAGGCAAAGCTTAGGGGAAGCCGTGGCTTTTTATATTTGCCGCGACTTCAAATTCCTGTGCTTCCCATTGGCTGGTGGGCCAGCCAATGGGCATCGATGTCCCGACAGCCAATCAGCTGCCGGGTCATCCATTCAAGATGGCGGACCAGTGTGTGGACTCTGGCCGCACATGCGTAGTATACAACAAAGTTCTGTTCACTTCAGGAGCCTCAGTGTACTGTGTCAGGGGAGATGCATGAGATGAGGAGTGATGGGGTGGGGCATTGTGAGCAGATGGGGTGAGCGCTGAGCGGCTGAGCATGCAAGAGGGGGCGAGCACCAAGCAGGCAACCGGGCATGAGGGGCAGCATCAGCCAGAGCCAATTTTGCCAATTCTCTGAACTAGTCAAAATTTCTGCTACTGGTTCACCCAAACTGGTCCGAAACAGCTGAATTTCACCCCTGCTCCTGCCTCTTGCTTGATTAGGCAAGGTTCTTCTTCTTCTTACTGCACATCTGCTTGTACATTCCAGTTGAAGCCACAGAATAAGAGAGAGTGAGAAAAGAGCTACTTTTTGCTCCTCTCATTTTTTCTTCTTTTGCCAGGTAGCGGGAGCAAAGTGGATCAGCAGTAAATTTTGGAACACACAGGGTTAAACTGCAAAGTCTGCCAGGGTGTGTTAGTATGGCTTCTGGGGTGCTGAACCTTACTACGAAACCCATCATTTCTTCACAGTATGTTCAATAGCAAATTATAGTACTGTCTAACCCCATGGCAAAGCTAGACAGCATACTAAAAAACAGAAACATCACCCTGCCAACAAAAGTATGTGTAGGCAAGGCAATGGTTTTCCCAGTTGCAATGTATGGCTGTGAAAGTTGGACCATAAGGAAGTCTGAGTGCCAAAGAATTGAGGCCTTTGAACTTGAGGCAGAGACTCCTGCAAGTCTTATAGGAGATCAACCCTGACTGCTCTTTAGAAGGCCAGATCCTGAAGATGAAACTCAAATATTTTGGCCACCTAATGAGAAGGAAGGACTCATTGGAGAACAGCCTAATACTTGGAACAATGGAGGGCAAAAGAAGGGGATGGCAGAAAATGAGGTGGCTAGATGGAGTCACTGAAGCAGTCAGCGTGTACTTAAATGGACTCTGGAGGATGGAGGAGAACAGGAAGGCCTGGAGGAATGTTGTCCATGGGGTCACAACTGGTCAGACACTACTTTGCAACTAATTACAAAGAAAAAAAACCCATTTAGCCCTTCCTGAGGCAACTTAGTCTATCTTGAGGACTGATGCTTCAGCACAGTGATGGCTGAATAATTCTAGAAAAAACTATGGGTCACTAGTGGGGTTTGTTTCTTAATTGTCAAGTCTAAGTGGGGACACTGCAGGTTTGTTTTCACATCTAATCTTCTCCCCTAGATCAATGCAGCAAAACTATTTTCAAATCAATGGCTGCAATCCAGCCTTTGAGTGATAAACTGGAACTGCAGTGCTGAAAGCAAGCAAAGCCAAGACAAAGAAGCAAATCATACTATTATTTTATATGTAGCACAACCAGACAGACCACACAGATTAGTTAAGTGGAAAAGAAGCCAAGCTCTAGACTTCTCTGGCTGTCAGATAGTCATTGGAATTATGCCATGTTGTAATAACAACAGAGAATTATAGAGAATACGGTATCTCCTCTGCCCTGTATTGGATAATTTAAATTAATTAATAGATTGTTTGGGAGTAGCTCAAGATAGATTGGATTCAGTTGTATTGATATCAACTTGCACAGCTAATAAATTGTTTCCTACATGATAGAATACAAACTAATTGGAATATTGTGTTCAAAATGTTTGGAAGAAATGTGGAAAGAGATGCTTCTTATGCATCCTTCCCAAACTGCAGTTAGTGGGAAAAAAAGACCAATCCACATAGGAATATGCTGTGGGGGCTTTGGGGTGTTTATATATATATATATATTTTTTTGGGGGGGGGACATAGAATGCAATATCACATCAGTTTCTTGGGCAAGGGATGAAATAAGGTGAAAAGAAAATTATTTGCTATGTAGGAGATGGAACTCCTAGGTGAATTTTTCTTATGCATTTGGTCCAGAGGACAGTGTCAAGCTCAGCAAAGTTGGAAGGATATTAAAATGCTTTATGTATTAAAAAAGAGTTACAGTAAAAAAATTGCTATTCTTTTTTTCTGAGATCCATACATTTGAGGAAAGAGCTATATAAAATTGCCATTACAAGGACAAATAAAACTTGACCTTTATAAACTTTATCTTGATCTTTATTCCAGATTATTTTTCAGCTTTGTATATTTTTTTCCCTTAGACTGTTATAAACTTCTCCAAGGTTGAAATCTTCATTGCATCCACCATGAGATATCAGTAATAATCTCAAATAGATGTGATATTCTGTGTATTTTGGCATTTACTATTTTTTGATTTATAGAAGGAATGGAAAAATCAGATACAGGTTGTCCTTAACTTACAACTACAACTGAGCCCATTTTTTTTTTTTGTTGCTAAGCAAGACACTTGTTAAGTGAGTTTTGCCTTGACCTTTCTTGCCACAGTTGTTAAGTGAATCGCTGCAGCTGTTAAGTTATTAAATGAATCTGGATTCCCCATTGACTTTGCTTGCCAAAAGTTCACAAAATATGATCACTTGACCTCAGGACACAGCAACCATCATAAATATGGATCAGTAGCCAAGTGTCTGAATTTTGATCACGTGAGCATGGGGATGCTGCAGTGGTAAGTGTGAAAAACAATTGTAAGTCACTTTTTCCAGGGCCGTTGTAACTTTGAAAAGTCACTAAAATGGACTGTTGTAAATTGAGGACTACTGTACTTATGCTTGTTTATTTTTTGTTTTTGTTATTACATTGCTTTTTAAGGATGAGTTTAAAATATATTGCTTTTAAAATCAAGGATTATATTTTTCAGTGGAGAAACATTTTCTGATGCTGTCAATACATCCATTAGGCATTTCCATGATGTATTCCCCCCTCACTTTTTTTTTAATAAAGAGGGGAAGCAGAATTATTTCAAATTAGGTATTGAAAGAAGAAATGCCAGAAGCAATTTCACACAGTTTCCTCATTGTGCTATTAAAATAAAGTAGCCAGTGGAAAGGGAGACACATGGTTTTCAATTACTTTTATTATTCTTTTTTAAATTATTGGGTCACTACACATTTGTAAAATAACTGAAAATACACTTGAATGGATGTTCAGAAGAGAAACAAATATTTTGTTTCTTTTATTGAATCCAAGACTGGGAAATAACATGAGTGGAAATAACATTAATGTAAGAGAAACCTGCAGCATGTATTGTTTTATGACTTATATACAGTATATGATGAATGGGGTCCCATTGAAAAATGTATGACAGTTGTAATTTGAGCCAGCAGTATATTGCAGCTGCCAAAAAAGCCAATGCCATCTTGAGCTGCATTAATAAATCATGTGAAGTGTTAATACCACTTTATAATGTCATGATAAAACAACACTTGGAATATTGCATCCAGTTTTGGTTGCCACAATATAAAAAAGATGTTGAGATTCTTGAAAGAGTGCAGAGAAGCACAACAAAGATGATTAGGGACTGGTGGATAAAACATAAAAAGAATGGTTGCTGGAATTAGTATATCTAGTTTAGTGAAAAGAAGGACAGAGGTGACCTAATAGCAATATCTAAGGAGCTGCCACACAGGAGAGGGAGTCAACCTATTCTCCAAAGCACCTGCAGGAAGAACAAGAAGCAACAGAGGTTGGAGTAGGAGACCTTCAAGGTCCCTTCCAACTCTGCTATTCTCTTGCTTGGTGTTGTACCTTCCAAAATTAACAGAGCTAGGCATGAAATCAGATTGTATCAATCTGAAAACAGATGAGTATCTGTTTAAAATTATGGAAGCCAAAAATTATGGAAGCCAGCATTGGCACTGGTTAAGTGATTTAGAACTTCAGGAAGTTATCGAGATACATCAATGGGTTCAAGAGAGATTTAACTGATAGAAGCAGTGCCACAAGTTATTCCAGCTTTTCCTTCTATTTTATTTAATTTAAATCATAGTAAGAAGGAGTTGCAGGTTTTCAGTTTCCTGCTGAGTGAATGATTTATCCTAATCTCTTTACATTCCACAGTAATTTCTCTCCTTCCCAGCCCAGAAACCCATTATAACAGCACAGGAATCAAGTGTCTCTCTCTCGGTGTGTATTTTAGCTTAAAGTCATTTTAAGAATATGCATTTTAGCAAGCTATATTAACTTAGCACATGTGAGTTTCTAGCAGTTATGCATCACTATGTTGCTAAATACTACACCTATTCCAATCTAGAGTTAAGGAAAGGACCTATAAAATTTACTGGCAATTTCTTATCTTTCTCAATCAGACAATCTTGACAGTTGGCTTTCATCCAGATAATGACACTCTGACAAATCTTTGGTTTTCTTACTTCTGTCTTCTAACACATTCCCACCATGCCATCTGTGCTAGTCTTAATTTGCCCCACATTTCCTCTTTGGTAAGCATTCTGCTGGGTCACACTCTTGAATGCTTTGTAGATTTGGGGCTACTCACAAATTAATGCTCCCTCAGTTGTACAAACACTGTTCTATTTATTTTAGGATCACTAGCGACCCAATATCTGGGATCAATCCCTGTTTAATAGTCATTGAAACTCTCGAAGTCCATGTTGTCATTTTACTGGCAACCATTACCTTCACTCCCAGCTTATCCCCCCCCCCCCAACTCCCAGATGTATTAAAAATTCCCTTTCTGCCAGCTTCACATTTGTCAGCCCTCCTTCACCTATGAGTACAATTGCATTTTGCTCTTTTATACAGTATGCATTTTATCTTTCATGATTTATATCTTAAAATGTTTAATTTAAAAAAGGCTAAGCAATACACAATAATTTGTTTAGCTATGTTTCAGACCCTCAACAAAGGGTTTTAGATTTTTGGATACTGTATACCTAGCTACAATTCTCAGCATATCAGTCATGAAGTATGCTCAAAGAAGTAGTTCAGCAGTATTTGCAGGATGATAGGACATTGTTTCTCAAACTGTGTTCATAAAACATTGTTAGTTCGCAGATGTCCAGGTTACCTGTCCTCTGCAGGTAACCTTCCAAAATTCTTCAGAGAGAACTGGTTGTTAGAATAAATCTCCTTCCCCCCCCCACTTTACAGGGTTAATCCACCCAGCCATGCCCACAGAACCATAAAAAATTTCAATTCTAGTAAAAAAAAATTCAATTCTACCACTGTATGTGACCCATTGCTTGCCATTTTACTTCCCTCTTTCCTGCATCCAGTCCCAAGTATCTGTTAAAATGGGCTACTTTTCACCTCAACCCCCCAGTCAGATAGGTTGTGAAAATGAATCATGGTAAATTTTCAACATGAACGTGTAGGGAAGTGGTATTTAGATGACCCCTGGTTGTAGAAATAGGAAATAATTTACAAGATTCACTTTCACAATAAAAACCTATGGGACATACTTTTTTAGAATCAATGCCTTCCAGTTCCTATCCAATATTAGTATCATGAAATGATCCTGATTTTACATGCATGATACTACAGTGATTTGAAAGTATGAATTTCAACAAGATTGTAGACATGAGCTACAAGGTTTGTAACAGGAGGAATTCTGGTCCACCACAAATTCTACATAGCATTCTGGATCTTCAAGATACAACCTAGGAAGCTTCTTATGTGACTTTTCCTCTAATGAGGAATTACAGAACATGAACCTAGTAACACCCATTCTCTCCTCTCTTCACAGAACTTCCTTCTACAGTTTTCCAAATAATAGCTTTCTCTTCTTTTTCCATGGCAACTGCTGTACCAGCATGTAACTATGGTTAAAACCTTATTTCTACAACCTTTCAATTGATGCCTTTCTGCTGGTTTCTCCATGCCAACTGCTGTATCAGCATTCAGCTGTGTTTAAAGGTATTGGAGAAAGCAACTGATTGCAAAAATATTTCACACTGTAATTTCTCTCTTACGATTTTCAAGACACTTTTAAATGGAACAGAGCAATGAAGTTTTTACAGGTGATGTGTTTCCTTCATACCAATCACTTTCCCCTCACCTTTGTCAAATGAGCAGATAGATCCACATGTATACCATAGATTACTGCTAATTAATTAACTACCATTTTGCTTGGTTGGGAATAATAAACATGTTTCTGCAGGACCTGCAATAGATTAGGATAAGGCAGGGACATGGATCAGATCGAACAACATTCTTACTACGAAGTGAGTATTGATTGGTTTCTGAAGTTTCCTGCATATTGTCAGCATTTTGAGGATGATGGAAATGAGGTGATTGAAGATCTGCTTCAAAGTACTTAGCAAGGAATTAGGAGTGGAAATTGTATGGTATAGAATTGTCTGACATTGTGAAACAGAGACATGGAACCATTTTCAGCTGGTTTGGATGTACCCTCAAAATAAAGTAAATAGATCACTTGCCCAAAACTGAGGAAAATAATAAATGTTCTAAAACTAATTAAAAGTAGAACAATAGCAATTCCAACTGAGTACAATAGTAGAGATGGAAAATATAAAGTAACTTCATCAAGAGCTTGGGATCATATGTTTGCCATGGGCAAACTACAGCTGTTAATTTATACAGATAATATTGCAGAAAGTGAAAGTCCATTGTTGGGTTTGTCAATATATATTTAATATACAGAAAGATTACAAAGTTTGGGATGGATACTTTATTGGCTTTCATAACTATATGACAAGGTGTTGGTAAATATCAAATTGTTGACTCTTGGTTATGACTGAGGCAAAATTGACCAGGACTAATATGATGAACTGTATCTAAAAAGCAAGCTAAGATCACAGAAGTACTACTTAGGAATGGATGGTTGTAAAGCTTAGGGGTAGCTTCAGACCCTAAAGACTTCATCTTGGTTAGGTTCTAATATATTAAATATCCAATTAGAGAGCTAGGTTTGTCCTATGTATCATTCTAGGTTAATGTACTAATATCATGTACTAATATCATGTACTAATAGTAATACAAGAGTTCAGGAAAGTTTAATTCGAGAAGCAAATTAAGATAAGGAACTCATTTTTCTCTCAAACAAAAATAACTTTTGTAGCAGGTAGTCCTCAACTTACAACCATTGGTTTAATGACCATTCAAAGTTATGATGTCAGTGAAAAAAAGTTGTTTGATTGGTCCTCATACTTATGACTGTCACAATATCTCCATGGTCACATGATCTAAATTTGGATGCTTGCCAACTGACACATATTTGTAGCACCTCAGAATCATATGTTCATCATTTGTGATCTTCCCAAGGAGTTTCTGATAAACAAAGTCAATGAAGAAAACCTAATTCTGACCTCTTTTCTTTTTCCATGAAATCTTCAGCAGATTTTCTTATTTTTGTTTTGGGGCACTGCAGCTGGGCCTGTTTCCCTAGATGCAGTATCCATTTTGGAAGCTATATCAGAATTCAAATTGCCCACAGTTGTCTCCTGATGCCTCTGACTTTGTATGCTGTTAATTTTTTGAGTCTTACCTGGCAAAGTGTCTGCTGGTTCTCCTTGTGTGGGGAATTTGGTCCTTCTGAAGATTTTGTTTTTCTTTGTGTGCAAACTAAAACAAAAACAAACAAAACCCACTCTGCTGTTTGTTGACTTGCTATCCCTTACTTCTTCTATTCTTGGTCAGCCTAATAATTTTGATCTCCAATTTTATTCACCTTCTCCATTTCTCCCTCATTTCCTTATGCAGCCCAACTTAATTCAACTTTCTTATTTTCTTAGTTTACCAAAACATTGTGATCTCAGCTCTGTTTTTTCTGCTGGAAGTTCTGCATGGATGCTTCAACAGCCAGATCAAAGTTCTTAATGTTACTCATGTTATGTTCTTAGTAAATGTACTAGTTGCTAGGAAAACTGTGCCAGGCTGTTAGCAGCCTATCTTCTGGCAATAAAAACTCAGGCACAGAGAGAACTTTTTTTTTTTGTCCCTAATCATTCCGCTAAATTTCCCTAGTTATTTTTTTTCCCCAAAGAATTTTCTCTGAATATGGAAATAGATTTCTAATGTGTATATCTGCCCTGAACAAGTAAAGTAGATTTATATGGTTTAGGAGTATATAAGGCTGTTTCAAATTTTCTTGTATAAATAACTTATTCCACTTTTCTAGAAGTTGATATTTCAGGGATTTAGGTAAGTAGATGAGATGGATTAGCTAGTCTGGTGGAGCTGACAGCCATATTTGGCTCTCTGCATTGCCATTATTGCTGGCAAGTTTCTTTCTGCTGTTAATCTACATTTGGCAGAATCCTCTGTGATTTGTCCCAACAGGTGTGCTGGAAAAAGAGAAAAAAAGATCACAGCTATGGTGAAATTCATAGAGCGGTTTTATCTCTTTGTTGAAGAGACCAAGTATAGAGTTCTTTTGTGAAGGCTTTAAGAAAGTAGAAGTTTATTGATTGCTGGCAGAAGTTTGTAATGAAGATGATGATTATATGGAAAAGTAAATTCGGGTAACAAAAATTCTGATTTCTACAATTTTCCTGTTTCATTATTTATTTAAATATCCCTATTTAAACCTAAAATATGGAGGTAGAAATATTATTTTTTATTAAGTCCTCATATAACAATATTAGATGTAGATAGTAATCATGGTACTTCCACATGTATTATTAAATTTCAAACTTGTTTTTTGTTGGCTCTATATATTGCCAACAAAAGTTTATCACATTGCATTTATAATATATGTTATATAGCTGCTGTATTTAGGAATATATTTCTTTAAACATCTTTTCTCCTTAGTAGATAATAAAATAGATTGGTTCATTTCAACAGTGAAATCCAAGTGGTTTTGTTACCAGTTCAGTGTGTGTGCAGCTTCTAAATCACTTGTTTTTCCTTACCAGAGGCAGCCTGGGTGATTGGGAAGGCTAAAAAGCTGTTCTGCACAATTCAGGTGAGTAAAAAAGGGGAAAAAAAGATGGTGATATAGGACAGGAAAGGGCTCGGGTGGGTGGGCAGGGCTCGGGTGGGTGGGCAGGGCCAAACTTCATTGCCACTACCAGTTCGGTAGAACCTGTGTGACCAAGCTGAATTTCACCACTGATTCATTTATTGTTACTCTTGGCAAAGATACACACTGAAAGAAGAAATGGTTTCATGAGCTGTGGTGATGCAGTGGTTAGAATGCAGTACTGCAGACTAAGTCACTGCTCACTGCCAGGAGTTTGACTGGCTCAAGGTTGACTCAGTCTTTCTTTTTCCAAGATCAGTAAAATGAGGACCCAGATTGTTGAGGGCAACATGCTGACTCTGTAAAACACTCAGGGAGGGCTGTAAAGCACTATGAAGTGGTATATAAGTCTAAGTGCTATTGCTATCCTTTTCAAATTTGATTTTCCAATATTTTTACTGACAACTTAATTTAATTTGATTAGAAATTAATTTCTAAACTGATCCATTGTTGCTGCCAGACATGAAAAATATTGATAATTTCAAACATAAAACCATTTCCTCTGTGTGAGGGGGCAAAAAAAAATATTCCTCCATTCATAAGTTTCCTGGAGACCCTTATAAGAATTTTCTTGCTTAAGATTTTGTTTTATTATATATATCTTCATTATAAAAAGAGAAAGATCTGGCTACAGACTGAATTTAATTCTGGTTTTCTATTGATACCTCTGATGTTTTAATACATAGCCATTAGAAATTGGCAAAATGGTAGAAGCTTACAGTATATCTGAAATGTAAGGCAAGTTACAACTAATTTAGTTTACTTTACTTTACTTTATTGTCGTTGCACCTCATACAACGAAATTGAATGCCATCTTCAGTGTACATTATAACCACAAAATAAAACAGACACGCATCCTTCCCATTCTATACAATCAAATTGAACCCCTGATATTGCATTAATATTGCACTATACAGTAGAATTCAATATAGTTACTGCTCTGGGGTGGAAGCTGTTTTTCAGCCTATTTGTCTTTGTTTTTATTGTCTTGTACCATCTACTAGATAGTAATAGTTCAAAAAAAAAAAAAAAAGGTGTCCAGGATGAGATGGATCTTTAAAAATGCTTTGAACTTCCTTAAGGCAGTGTGACTATAAAGCTCTTCCAAAGAGTGGAGAGGCAACCAATGATCCTCTGGGCAATGGTATTAACCCTCTGGAGCACTGACTTATCTGCCACTGTGCAATTGGCAAACCATACACAAGTGCAGTAAGTTAAAATACTTTCTATGGTGGAGCGGTAGAAGGTCACCAACAGTTTTTCATTCAGTTGTTATTTCCTGAGAAGTCTCAGGTAGTATAACCTCTGCTGGACCCTTTTGACCAGTGCTGCAATGTGAGTGCCCCAGGTCAGGTCCCCTTTTATAATAACACAGAAACTTAAAACTGGCCACTTGCTCTATTCGGTCTCCATTGATAAGCAAGGACCGGATGTCTGCTCTATTCCTTCTATAGTCCACTATAAGCTCTTTGGTTTCCTTATTGGTGTTAAGGACCAAGTTATTGTCTCCACACCATGAAAGCAACCAGTCCACCTCATCTTGATAGAGTGACTCATCCCCTTCTTGAGATGAGTCCCACCACTGTTTTATCATCTGCAAACTTAATAATAATATTACTGGCATGAGTGGAAATACAGTCATTATTTGAAGGTGTAGCTTATCACTGCATCTTAACTTTGTACTGTTTTTTCTCATGTGAGCAATAAAATATAAATATTATTTTTAAATGTAGATTCTCATACATAAAATGAAAATGTCTATTTCAAACCAGTTTTTCTGTTGGCTATGTTTATTTCAATTTCATTTTCCCCCTAATTTCTATTCATACTTGATCATTTTAGAGTTCTACCAAATCATTTTGCTTACAAAGATTAAAAACTTGATTAAGAAGTCTGGTTTGGTATAGTGATTAAGGCATCATTCTAGAAACTGGGAGATGGTGACTTCTAGTGCCACCTTCAGCACAAAGCCAGCTGGGCAACCTTGGGCCACTCACTCACTCGCTGAAGAGGCAAGAGCAAACCACTACAAAAATCTTGCCAAGAAAACTTCAGGGACATCTCCAGCAATTAACAGAAGTCAATACTGATTTGAAGGCACACTCACATATCCAAAAATCTCTACTGAAGTTATTGCATGTTAGTTTTGCCCTTCTCAGCAGAACAAGAAGTCATTTTTTTTTATAAATACTTTTTTTCTTCTCTTACAGCAATAATAAAAAAAATATCTCTGGAACTACAAGTTTCCCATCTCTGCTTTAAGAATGTAAAGAATGATCCAATATGTTGCCTGAGAAGCACTTTTGTGTGCTTGGTAATTTCCATATTAAGTCTTGCAAATTCAGTTAGTCCAATCTCCAAGAGACAACCTGAACTCTCACAGGATATATAGCTAGGTAATCTTCTTGTCAGCTTCTAAGCTGTAGATAAATTGTTAGGAAAATAACAATGATGTTTGTTTTACCCTGTAATTAGTGGCATTTGTATCTGGGAAACATCACTTCTCAATTACTTCATATTTAGTTTTGTCCAAGCCCTAAGTATTTTATCCAAGTTACTATACATTAAAAAGAAGCAAGACAGAATAACATTGACATATTACCACAAATTCTTTCAGTATATAGTGTAGTAAATTTACCACCAAATTTGTTTTTTAAAGTTAACAGAGAAGTTTACTACATTAAAAAATGATAAATCACCTTTCCAAGAGTTCCATTAAAAAAACCCTGCTTGCATTTAACAATATTAATCTTCAATTATTTAAATAGTAGAACAACACAGAAATTATATGATTTGATAAAAAGAAACCATTTTAAATATCTTAAAATGGTTATTATATCATGCCCTTCCAGAAGTCACAGATTTCATGCAGGTTTGTAAAAATGAATAGTATCCTAATTCTTCAAATCCTTTATATTTCTTCTGCACTTTGAGGTCTTTTAGTAGTTTTATTACACTGTGTCCCTTGAAATAAGGAAAAGGAAATTACTTTGAGCAAGTTGTTTTAAAAATAAAATTGTCTCAATTTCCTCTGTAGCCATATATCTGTATATATATGTGTATATATATGTCACCTACCAGGCATTGTAGGCATGGCTTCTGTGCCGTGTTTGTGTCAGTAGGTGGCACAGAGAAGCAGGCTAGGTCTACGCTCAGTGCT